>PTEX01000003.1:5176783-5206256 GCA_003342815.1 Eudromia elegans | reverse complement strand
CTTCCCTTCCCTTCCCTTCCCTTCCCTTCCCTTCCCTTCCCTTCCCTTCCCTCTCTCCCCCCATTCTTTATTTGACTACTAGCTCCTATATGCCTTATGCCATGCTTATGTTACTTGAACTGGAGCTTCCTTTCTGCTAATTTGTGATGGTGACCTTTTGTAAAGTGAGAAATTAAATCTGCTAGTTCTCTTCTTCAGGTCATAACATAAGGTAGTGCTTTAATTATTGCTGAAGGGTGGTTTTCTAAAAACTTTCACATAAAAGGATCAATGTTTCAAGACCTATATTTTCTCTTATCTTTTTTTTTAACTATTTAAAATAGTTTTAGCTATATTGACAGTAGAGGAAAATATATTTCCATTCGATAAAAGCCAAACCTCAGTTTCTTGCATTCAAAAGTTCAAAAATATGTTTCAGTCGAGAAAGATATGGTGCAGAAATCTGAAGTCCAGCAGAAGTAAAATCTCTATGCAGTTTATCTGTAGAATTTTACATTGTATCAATATAATGCGTGGACTTGTCCAGAGTTTTGCCTTTATATATGTGTTTCTGTATCACACTTACATATAGATTCATAGATTCATAGAATGCTTAAGATTGGAAGGGACCTCCAGAGGTCGTCTAGTCCAACCTCCCTGCATATGCAGGGTCACCTAGAACACGTATATAAATACAATATATGCTTTTCTGAATAATAATACTGGATCACACAATTAGACTCTATTAAATAAAATGTATAAATTAATTTTAAATAAAATTAAATAACAAGCATGCTGCTCAGCTCTGGTTTTCCTGAATTTTTCTTTTGCTTTCTGTTACAATGGGAACAACAGATTCATAAATATTTCTATTCATTGATCCCGTGTTTTTAAGCTGAACTTTGTATTTCTTCAGGTGGTGGGATTCTCCAACCTGGCTTTAATGGATTCTTCTTCCAGCCTTACAAGAAGCAGCGAGAGTTACGTAGCTCCTTGGAGCCGCATTTTGCGGTTCGGTGTGTCGGCTGCACTCTGGTTAGCCATTGCCTTCTTACAGGTCTGTAACAGGTGCATGAGATGGGGAATTACCAGGGCAGGGATGATGTTCTGGAGCTAGAAAATATCCTTAGGCCACCAGCATTACTCCACATAGCACTAAGTGTGTCCTTACCTGCTTTGCTGGTTCTAGACTTCTAGCTTCTAACTCCTACCTGGTGTTGTGGCACATTACAACTCAAAATGAATGTTCTAAGTTACGAAAGATCTCACTTTCTACTCACTATCTTCAGTCCCCTCAAGAAGTACTTAGGAATTGCTTTATTTTGCTTCAGACACCCTTGAAGCAACACTAAGTTCAGAACAAAAAAACATGCTATTGCTGGAAATCTGCTTCATAGGGGAGGGGTGTTAATCCTGTTTTGGGGGGATAGTGCAAATATGGCCCCTGCTGAGATCTGTAACATGTGGCTGCTAAGCTTTGAAATTTACTGCTTTATAATTCAGAAAATAAAGCCAAATCTTGTGCATTAATGAAGTAAAATGAGATTACTTTCTTTCAGATTATATATTTTTCTGTGTTTTATGAAAGATTTGTGGAAGATAAGATTACACGATTCATTGATTTGTGCTGCATGAGCAATGTAAGTATTTCTTGATGTAACTTGTGTGGTGACAGCTTGAATAGGATATTATATAAGATGGTTTAAAAAATATCGAAGTGGATTCATTTGTTTAATTTGATCAGAGATCACTAGCTAATACCCAAAGTCAATTCCTTTTTTTTTTTTTGTTCACTTCATTCAGAAGAAGATTCTAAAATCATAGATATCAATATGCCCTTTTAGTCATGGGATTTTAGATTAAAGTCATATGCTCATACAGAACTAAACAGTACCAGATTATGACAGAAATTAGCCATGTAACTATTTACTAGTGTTCTTCCCTCTTCATTTTAGTGCTTTTGTCTTCTAGACACAACTGTAATTCATAAATTTACATTCAGTTTATGCTCCTACCTTCTGGTTCTCTCTCAACCCCTCAACTTCATGGTTGTCTGTCCTGGAGAGATAGAACCTTTCTCCTGCACTTTCACTTACCTCCTAACTACTCGCCTTTTTCTCATTGAAATATGGGTCTCAAAGCTTTGTGCTCCAGGAGCTCTGGGTTAACAAAAGACTGCAGTCAGAGCAGGTTTACCCAGAGAGGCTGTGGAGTCTCCTGCTCTGGAGATCTTCAAACCCACCTGGATGCCACCCTGTGCCCCGTGCTCTAGGTGTCCCTACTGGAGCAGGGAGGTGGACTAGATGATCTCTAGAGGTCCCTTCCAACCTCAACCTGAACTTTTAAAACTACAGTATTAACTCCTTCTATTAGCCTTGATTCTTCCTTCTCCGTGAAGCTTCTAGGTTTTGTTGGCTGAAACCCATGTAGTGAGGGCATGGGCTGTAATGGAGAGTTAATTTTTTACATTATATGGTGCAGTAGCGTTGTATATAACGCACTGAAATTATATTCCCTACAGTCCCCTAGGAGCTCAGCTGAAGTTGTGCTTGTGTACTGTGCATCACAGAAGCACCTTAATGTGTATTGCTTAAAATGTGTTTTAATTTTTTGACACCGTGGAATTAATAGTGATCTTTACAGCTAATGAACTAAACTTGAAACTGGTTTGTCTCTAGTAAAACATAGATTTAACTTGTATGTGAAAGAGTTAGAAAATGTGTTTCTGTCTTAGGTATTTTGATACCTGCCTGCATTGTATTTGTTGTATGTCTGCTCTTGTTGATCTCCACTATGGATTCAGAAGTTCAAAAATAAACCAGATACTGTTTTAAATAAGTATTCTTCTCTTCCCCCCACCTTCTAGATTTCAGTGTTCCTCCTGTCACACAGTTGCTTTGGTTATTATATCCATGGTCGCTCTGTGCATGGACATGCAGATACCAATATGGAAGAGATGAGTGTGAACCTAAAGAGAGAAGCCGTAAGGAAAAGTAGTAAAATTTATATTGGTTATAATTATTCATATAAAACTTTGTACATGTGAGGTCATATGCATTTTGTTGCACTGAGTTGCCATTTTGAAAAAATACCAGCTGTTGTTCTGTAAACAAATGACTTATTAATGCTTCCTGTAATTAGTTCTTCTCCTTCCTTCCTCACTATCTCTCCTTCTGATCTCATAGGTGAAAAACTTCTGGTTTTCTAATATGCTTTTTCAC
The DNA here is from genome assembly GCA_003342815.1 of Eudromia elegans. NCBI lineage: Eukaryota > Metazoa > Chordata > Aves > Tinamiformes > Tinamidae > Eudromia > Eudromia elegans. Next base: position 5,203,056 of record PTEX01000003.1, on the reverse strand, counting down.
TTGTGTATACGTATATATCATCTTTTGAATACTGAAGCCTTCCATAAACTCATGGTGACATTCACATAGATGCATTGTACGGGGCTTTCATGAAGTCGAAGACCTCCACTAAATATCTACTTATTTAATAAATTTTTATATTTCATATGTACCCCTCTGGTGATGTAATTATGCTTTACAGTCAACCGTTTCAATAATGAATTTCCTAGTTTGTCATACCTTGTATATTTCTGCAAGATTATGTAAATGTAACATGTAATACAACGTTTGAGCAGCCTGCATTAAATATGTTCTCTTGCATCCTTGAAAGACAAATAAGAAGAAAATATCCTAGATAAAGGATATTAGTAATTTAATCATATCTGATCGAAAAAACAATAAGCATTTAAAAACTGAATCTCAAACATTGAACTGCAAAGGAACATTTTAAATACTTTTTTTTTAATTGCTTGTTTGTTCTTCTTTTTCCTACTTTTATCCTTATTTTTTAGTTTAATTTAATGTAGGAAAAAGCACATTTTACCTATGGAAATACAGAGGGTTTGTATTTTATTGGATTTTTGATATTTATTAAGTAAATTTTGAGAAAGTCATGGCAAAAAGGTCAAAAATCCAAAGCATTAAACAAAGGAGGAAAAATACAGAATAAATTATGAATACAAAACAAATGTCTTGGAAATGGATGTCAAAAGATATTTCAGAATGTAATGAACTGGACATAAGTGAGAAGGAGAATATGGCTTTGTGACAGCAGGGGTCAGGATTTCATGTCCTAAGGAAATCTTGCTCTCAGAGTGCAGTGGATTTAAATATTTAAAGATATACAGCCATATATGTACATAAAAGAGAAGTGAAAATCTTGACTTTTGTGATCTATATGTGAATGATATTAACAGTATTAATTTACAATTACAGGAGAATCTGTGCAGTCAGAGGGGTTTGTTACCAAATACAGATGTCCAGACATTTCAGATTTCCATATCAAGGAAAATGAGACTACAATATGACAGGATTCATGAAACCCTAACAAGGGTACGTCAGATACTTGTATTCTGTAAATGTTAATTAGTGTGTGTATTTTTTCCACTGAAGTCTTGGTCATGTTGTATTTCAGAAACGTGGTCCTGCTAGACTTTTGGCCTCATCTGCAAATGCTTTTGAGCAAAATACAAAGGCATACAACACCATGAACAAATTTCTTGGTTCATTTATTGATCACGTATGTATATTGACATGTATATATTAAGGAAAATTTAGTAAATAGAGATGAAAAATTATTATTCTGAAAGACCGTAACTGCTCTTTAAGCATAGGTACTTAAAGATTTGTTGTTAAAGACTTTATGCAACTAGAACCCTGGTTAGTTCAAGGTAAAAAAATAAAAAAAGAGTACTGTCCAGCAGTGCAGCCTGCTCTTCTAACAACAAATGCTTTTTTGTTATTCACTTAAAATAGACCTTTTTGGGTTTTTTTCAGTTTGTGCAGCTCTGAATGGTAGCTCTCTACTCCACCTTTGTAACAAGTATTGTTCCCTTGATACCAGACGTCTTTTATTTTCATATAGGTTCATAAAGAAATGGATTATATCGTAAAAGATAAGTTGCTGCTTGAACAAGTTCTTGGCATGGAGTTCATGGAACCAATAGAGAAAAGTATCTTCTACAATGGTAAAAGGATCTGTGAATTGGTGCTTATGCTATTGTAACTGTGTAGTTTTCTCTGTAGATTTATGCCACAGGATTTTAAATTTACACTGAACTCTACAGCAGGAGAGGTAATTAAACAACAACTTGTGTGTGGAGATGCTCAGTGCTCTCCAGGTTGATACTATCACTAGACTACAGAAATCCTGTTTATAATTTCTTCTGCTTGACCGAAAGAATATTGCACTGAGATGGTGCTCTCTTGATTAGCTATCTAGATCCATTGTCTACTTTGTAAATGGAAAGAAGACCCCCCCAATGCTATTGAAACAGTTCAGCAGTATGCTTTTTTATAAAACTGAATTTCTTATGAGATAATTAAAGTACAAATAAGAAAGATTTTTCTGAAGATTACAGTGAAGAAGTTCTCATAGAATACACAACTGATCCTTGACCACCAGGTTAGGCAAAGTCCAAGTCCTTGGGATTCTTGAATATTCCATTTTGAAGCATTTTAAACATTGCCAGTGCACCAAAAATGAGTATTCAAATAGAAGCAAGGATGACACCAGCTCTGGTTCTTATCCCTGAGGTGTGCAGAAGCAAAGAGCTACTTGTGTTCTCCTCTGTATCTTCCTTAATCCTGAGCCCACCCTAAGCCTAGCTTTAGGTATTTCCGAGTGACCATTATCTACATTAAAAAATAGACTTATTGACAGTTCTTGGCCATCTGTGAACCTTAACCTTAGTTCCTAAAGGTGAATCCCTGGAAAAGTGATGCTATTAAACACAAAGGTTCCAAAATCTTAATCTGCTCATAATTACTGACAGGTGAGTAGACTGCAGGGCAGCCATGCTTACCCAGGGTTAGGCCCTCCCCACCAGGGTTCTGAAACTTCAGTCCTATTAAAAGGTACTGTCTGGGGACCAGTGTCCATGCTAAAATGAACTCAGGCTGAGGCAAACTTTGTTTCTCAACCCTTCAGCTTTGCAGTGTGCATCAAAAGCATAGTCTTTCCAACCTGTATAACAAACCTCATTTTACCCCAGCTATAAATACAGCCATCATGTGCACAAAAACTTATTGTAAATTAATGAACTATAATGATGCAATTCCTCATTTTGAGCCCCCCTCCAGTGTCAGTGTTCAGAAAATCTGAATCCTATCAGAACTATAATTCATAATTCAGAACCATACCTATTACCTGGTGACTAGTCTACATCTTAAAAATATGTTTTTGTTCTTATGTAATAGCAGTCCTCAGCTTAGATCACTGAGCTGCACAGAACTTGCTTTGACCTCTCTGTGATACCAAGGCTGCAAAAGCTGAACCCTGGTTTGAAGCACATGCCTTGCTATAAATACAGTTAGGAATGCAGCACATGTCCTGCAGCTAAACAGAAGCTGTGGCCGTAGGCTCTTGCTAGCACCAGCTACCCATAATTCATCAAAGGCTGGAGATCTCTACCCCTGTCTTTATGAAATACTAATTCTAGTAATGAAAATGATTCTGCATCTTTCAGTAGCCATTGTTCCAAAACCTAATTCCAAACCCCAGTTGTGCTCAGCTGTGTCAGGTATGCAGTCAATACCTAAGATAAAATTAAACGCTGAACAGTACCCATAGAAACAGTGATGTGATTCCCAAACCATGCAGTGTTCAGCAAACACTGTAACTCCCAGCACTGATAGAAATACATTGCTTGATGGCTTAGATTGCTGGTGCTAGTTCTTAGCAGTTTAGATATGGATCAAAATTTAATGATGGCCCTACAAAATCTAGAATGAAGATATGCTTCTGACAGTAGAACTTGCATCACATGTGTTTTTCTGAAAAAGCAGAGAGAAGGAAAAGAATTGTCTTTTTTTTTTCCCTATATTTGCTTGCTTTAAGTATTTCTGTTTTGAGAGTGGTTCTTGTTGATAAAGAAAGGAGCTAGCAGTCTAAAGGAGTTTGGCTACAATACCTTCGTAGGTATTTTAATCTTAAAAGATCTCTTTCCAGGCAAATTATTAACCAAATTAGCAAGGATAATGTTTAATGCTGAGACTGCACTTTAAAAAGGCTCTAAGCATGCATTTTATTAGTTTGGTGAGTTGGCGCCAGAGTTAGCACTTCCTAAGAAATTCAACAAGCAACTTTGATCTGTTCCTGCCTTTCTCTTTTTTTTTTTAAACAAACTGGTTCATATTTCTTCAGTAAATAGAGCTTTATGGCATGTGTGGGCTTTTTTGTGTGTGTGCTCTCAGTATAAAGCTATTTTGCAAGTAAAAAAGTACTGGTTTTCCTTAAATATAATGTCATAACTGTCTTCTATGGTATTTTCTTGCTCAGACTTCCCTTTTTTGACAGTTTATCAGTGTGGGCTAACAAACTTCACAAAGTTGCACTTTGCAGAAATAATCTTTTTATATTTTTCAAAACCCGATTTTGTTTATCTAGATGAGAGACACTCTTTCAGTGATGTTCTCTATTATGGCAACGAGACAACCCTGCTCATCTTTGATATCCTGTTTTTCGCTGTCGTGGATCTGGCTTCCCAAAGTTTTGTTTTAGCAGCTATTCTCACATACGTGCAACAGGAGGTAAATACACAAATTAAAAACTAAGTCATATTTTTTAAGTGTGGATTAGTATGGAAATTTATATTATTTGTTAGATAGTTAAGCTCTGTAAGCAGTATGTTGTGCCAGAAGGTTGTACTAAAGCCACCTTTTGATATTGTGTATGTGTAAAGTAGACTTTATGAGAGATTAGTTTTATTCTTATTATATGTGTCATGAATGAAAAGGGTAGAAATAATTTTCAACGGAAAATAAAAAGAACAAAGTTAATCACAGTTAGTTAACTAATATTCCACAGTTAACTAATATTTAACTAGTAAAGTTAACTAATATTTAACTAATAAACACGTAAATCATAACTAACATGTCAGTGAATTAAAGATTATATGGATATATTATTATGTTAGATATTGAAATATGGCATTTAAAGTATCCTACTTTTAATACAATATTTCTAAAATATTCTTAGATATTCAGGTTTATTCGTAATACAGTTGGACAGAAGAATTTGGCATCTAAAACCTTGGTGGATGAAAGATTTCTCATTTAATTGATTAAGAAGATGAAAATCCTTGTTGAGGAGTTAATCATGGAAATTGTGCGGGAGGAAAGCAGCTCTGATCTACAGGTTAACTGTAGTATGCTCTTCAATAATGGTGTGATGTTTTTAACATTTTTATATTTTGGATTTTTAGGGTTTTTTTTGTGTAACATGAAATATTTTTAAATTTGTGAATACTAAGCTGTAACCCTCTGAAAGGAAAAGTATATGAAAATAAGCAGAGGCACAGTTATTTTATAATGAAAATAAAAAGAGAGGGTATATCTAAGATATAGACTGTTCATCTTGAGGTGATAATTTGTATATATTTGACAGGAGAGTTTGTCATCTCCTAAGGTTTCTGAAAATAAGTGAAATCTGTCTTTTTTTTGAGATATGATGTTAAGTAACACATTTCAAGTTTCATGCAGTTCAAGATCTGTTGAATTAAACTAGCGAGTATTTCAAGAGGACCATTTAAAGGTCACTTATTTATAGTGGCTTCAACTTGAATTTTTTCTTTCTACTTACTGGCATAGTGTTGCCTGTTTTTATCTCTTCCCTTTGCATTTGCCTAACTCACTGTTGTTCTTGGGTGGGGGATGCACGTGACGAAGCCTCGTGTGTGTGAGATGCAGTGGCTCTACAGCAGCACGGAAGAGAAGCAACCGGTAGAGCAGGGGAGAAGATGGTGGATATCTTTGGTCTGTTACTGATCTTCTTACCTAGTGTGAGGTGTCAAGGAAAATACAGTGATTCCTCTGTGCTGAATCAGCCAGTGAAATAAAATAATGGCACTTATCCTTTCTGAGTGTTTTCACAGGTGCCTGTATATTTATATGCTTATGCTCTGTCTCCCTAATTTGCTGGCTTTCTTGTCTGTGTATTTAACAGAGTGAACCTAATCATTTCACCTTCATTATCTGATTGGAATTTAGCCAATTTAATAAATATAAGTGCCACTTACTCGGTGTTAAGAGAGATTATGAATGATATTCAAAACATCTAAGAATAAGGTGTGTAGTTCCCATTTGTACCTCTGAAAAAATCTTAATAATTTTTTATTTTTAAATGACATGTTTTTCAGTAAGTGATCAACCCAGAACACAGATTTCTGTTTTTGCAACTGTTACTTCTCTTAAGATGATTCAACAGGGGACTTTCACCAGCCAATACACCATAAAATTGTATGTCCAGGCTAGCATCATTATTCAGAAACCTTTCCATGTTAAAATCGTTTTGTGAGTTGGCTTTAGATACGCCTTTAATTACACGCTGCCCAGAAGGGTTTAATAAGCTTTAAAAGCCTTTCAGTTTGAAAGGACTCCTGCAAAAGGCATATTTTGTTACAGGTGAATGATAAATTAATCTGAAAAGGTCCTGTCTAAGCAGTTCTATCCCTCTATCCCTCTGGATCTCCTCTTTCTCCCTACATCCCTCCTATGTTTTATTTCTCCAGCTGATTTATCTAAAATGTTACTGTAGCTAACATGCCCACATTACATGCTTTAGGGTGTAATTACAGGAATCTGAAACTGCAGGACTTCATAGAAAAGTTTCTTCATTCTTGCATTCTAGTATGTGCTTGAAGTAGGTTGACTCCTCTTTGCTCTCATATCTGTTGGTTTGTTCAGCAAGTAGCTGCTGTGATTGTAATTCCAACTTAATGGCTTTACTTTTTTTTATTAATGTGCAGTTACAAAATGTCATTCTTGTGGCCTGTCCTCACGTTTCTAAATTCAATAAATCACGTGGCATTTCAAACTCCTCCGTATTTGTGTCTCTGAGCAATAAGGAGGTTTTAAAGGATTACAGAATGTTTGTTTTTTTTACATATTAAATTAGTTTTTCCAAGTTTATAACATGCAAATTTTCCTGCCATGAATATGAGACATTCCAGAGTACAGCAGGAGACTGCTCGCTCTGCAGTCCACAGGAGCGCTCTCAGGAAGAGTGTAAAGGATATTGCAGTCTCTGTGAAAATGAAGGGATCGAGTTCGGGATAACACAAACTAATGGAATGAGTTATTGCAAAGTGCCTAATGAGCTAGATGCTAAAAAAGGCAGTTCCATAAATAATTACAGCTGGGGTGGTGGTAACTATCATCAGCATAGTTCCTCCTCTTTAACACCACCTGCTTTCCCTTGCCAGTCGTGGCCTTTCTGCTGTACCACTCCATCTCTTCAAGGCCCTAACCCCCTGTCCCTCTTGCGCTCCCCCTCCTGTCCGTGCCCAAGCCAGTGCCTCCTGGTGGTGTTTGCCACAGCCCTGTACTCATCTCACCAGCTGCTGCCCCTGCCTTCCTGCAAGCCAAGCTGGGCAAGGTGGGGGGCACATAGCAATGCACGAGGTACCTGAGGTTTTAAGGTGGCAGCAGGTTCTAAGGAGCGAGAAATGGAAACCCAAAAATGCCATCAGGAATCACTTTAAAAGCATGAAGTCCTGATTTCCAGAAGCATGGATGAAACCAAGACACCTTGAAACCACCTTGAAACCAGCCGTTCGGGGAGCACTGGAACTCAGCAGCGTGGCTCCCTCCAGCCGTGCCCTCTGTGTTGTCTGAATGCCACCTCCACCCAGCCCCGCCTGCTTCCTTGTGCAGCTCCAAGGCCACCCAGAGCAAAGATGGTTCATGTCATGGCTGGTCTGCACAGGCAGCATGCTTGCTGGCCAGCACCAGGTGCCAAAGCAATGTAAGACAACGGGGCTCCGTTTGCCTTTTGCTCACCAAGGGCATTCATAATTTAGACTCTCGGTACCAGCCACTGGTACAAACGCAGGACCTTTACAGCCTGGGGACCTTTGCACCTGTATCAAATATCAGCGTTAAACTTGTTTGGGGAATCAACAGATAAGCCCCATTTTCTCAGGAAACAGCACTGAAAACAATCCCTCTGAGGCAAGGCTGGCGTGGTCACAGGCTTTAATGGCAACAGCCTGACTATGGAGAGGGACCTGCCTGCGCCATGGGCAGCTCTGACGCTGCCGCGTGTGGCCGGGGCAGCCCCGGGGGCCGTCACTATGACCTTCTCCCCCAGTTTACAGCAGGAGGGGGAGGATAATCCCCTTCATGTCATCTCAAAAACAAGCCTGCGGTTCCTCCTGCAGATGCTTACCTGAGGTATTTGCCTTTGGCTTCGGTGGCTCCCGGGGGCAGAGGGCTTGGACCTGTTTGTGTCCGTAGCAAACAGCCCAGTGTCACCCAGGGCCTGGCCCGGCCTCTTCCTGCCTGGGCTCTGCCAGAGGCCGTCCCCATGGACCGCGTGGTGCCTCTGTGCCCTTCAATCTGCCGGCACAGAGTCATCATGAGGTCTTCTGTACTGGTTGACTGTAACGTTGTTATTTACCCTGCAGTAAACAGCAGTGCTATCCATAACAGTGTGTTTTATCCCACAGGTTAGTGCACGTAAAGCCCTTGTACCCATCTGGTTCGCTGACGGGCCTGGCCTCCAGCGCGGCGTCCCGGTGGGAAGAGCTGGCGGGTGACGGCAGCGAGCCGTGGGGCCGGCGCGGCTGCTCCCCGTGGGCCAGCGCTTCCCCACACCCAGCTCACTGCACTTGCTTCACCAGCCTACCCACAGCACAGCCCCAGCTCCCCATAACAGTAGGCAGTTGTTATACCTAAAAACGCTGGAAGATGTTGCTGCCTGGTCGCTGGAAGATACATGGGCCCTGGCAGTACGCTGTTTGAAAGCCAGCACGCTGAAGGCATCTGACGGTCAGAGAAGCTGTGATCGGCCCCAGAGCTTTTGTCCGCACGCTGGTGGGGGGAAGCTGGGCCCGAGCCCAGCTGTGGAGCGGGCTGTGGCAGCAGAGCAGCAGCGCCTCGCGGGGACGCCGAGCCCGTCCCGCCGCCCATCCCTGCTGCACGTGCTGGCGTGACGGGGAGGCCGCGGGTCCCGCCCTGCCGCCCAGCCCCGCTCCCCCATGCCCCGAGGAAACCGCCATTTCCCAAACTCCTGCGGCTCGGAGCTGGCGCTGGCCTCCAGCGGCTTCCTTCTGACAATACAGATAATTTCAGAGCGATGTTTAGGTGGCAAGTTTCTCAGAAACAGGAATTTTCTTTGCCCATTCCCACCCGATGTCACCCTGAGAGGACCACTCAGCGACCTCGCCTGCTCTTGCTGTACACCGCTGGCTGCCCTCGGCCCTTCCCAACGCGCCCTTCTGCTCTCCCATGGTATATCACGATCGGCAATGCTGCCACCTCAGCAATCACTACCAGTAAAGGGCCGGGGCTCTTAAAGATACAATTAGGGAGCAGATGCATTTAAATGTGTCTTGCCAGAGGAGTGGAAAGAAGCTGATACCCTCTGCGGAATGGCTCTTCTTTGCTAATGCTTTTAGCTTTTACCCAGCTTCTGCTTTCTGTCCGGTTCTGTTCAGCTTTGACAGAGAGAGCTTGAAATTGGTGCAGCAGGTGAAAGCTGCAGTTAGAGCATTTGGGAAGCTTAAATAAATAAATAAATAAAGCTGTGCTGCTCGTGGCAGCGTACAGTTAAAGGCGAGTGTTCCCACACTCTGTGCATGTGCATGTGCATGCGCGCGGGTGCGAAATCCCTGCTGCTTCTGGTGCTCTTCCTCAGTCTGCGGATCAGCACTGGAGTGATGGGAGGTGTGCTGAAGGAGCAAGGCAGCCCCACGCGGGCACGGGCCGGGTGATGGAGGCCGGCAGAGAGGAGCCCCCGCCGGGACGAGCCCTGCCCGTGGCGCTGCCATCCACGTGGTCCTGCGAGGGGTCTGGAGTGGGGTGGATGTGGACACGGTGGACATGAGGGCAGCTGCGGGCACCTCCCCAGGGCCTCGTGGCAGGCGCCCCGCGTGCTGATTCCTAGGGCCAGTTTGTGGGAGTGGAGCGAGCCTTGGGCTTGCAGCACCGAGGCGCGGCGGTGAAAGCACCCGGGCGCTATGACAGAGTCGTCCCGGCCACGGAACGCGTGAGCTTGGCCAAGGCCACGGGGCTCTGCTGTCCTCAACCACATCCGCCATGCCCCGCATACCCGGCGGCACCATGCAGCCCAAAGCAGGGCCACCCCTCCTGGCGGCAGCAGCGCCTGCAGGGTTCCCAACGCCCCCAAAAACCAAGATACAAAACAGGCTGTAAAAAGGTCAGAGCGACCTGGGTGCATCTGCTACAGTGGAGACGGGTAGAAGAGAGGGGTTCCAAGTCCTTAGAGCTGTGTGGCTGGAGAACAGACAGTGAAAAAGTATTTTAAATCTGCAAAACACCTAGTTACTGGGGGAAAAAGCATCTCTCAAGCTTTTCCTGCCAGTAAGTGCCCTTAAATATTTTCTACTTTATTTGTCCTCATGAAGTTGTGTATGTTCGTGTGATTCAGCCAGCACCAAGCCGGGTCTTCGGCACGTTTGTGTTTCTCTGGGGTCTCTCCCATCGCTACGAGCTTTGGTGACGGCTACAGTTCCCCTCTGTCGTCCTGCTCCCCTCCGTGCCAGGCAGCAGGTGACAGTGTCAGGCTGCCAAGACACAGAGCACCCCAGTGCCACCAGCCCCAACTGCCCTCAGCTGCCCCTAGCAGCTCGACTCCAAGGTACGAGTTGAGGCAAACTGTTCACACCCTGCCGGCAACCCCAACAGCCCGTCTGGATTAGCCGCTACTAGAGATGCACTGCCATACCCTGCGGGGGCCACACGCCCACCCGCTGCTGCGTGCGTTCCCTTTCTGTGCGCGGCGGTCGGAATCATGTGTTTCTAACCCGCAGCACAGCAGAGTGTAAATCAGCAGCTTGCACTGCTGTCTTCTGCCGAGCCCCCGGCACAAAGGGTTGAGAGATCGCGCTGAGCTGGCAGCCTTGCTGATAACGCACCAGGCAAAGCCGCCTGCCCTCTTGCAGCTGCCTCGTCTCTGCTGATAGAAGTAAAACTGCTTTTGTCACTGCCAATAAACAAATTGGAGACCGCTCAGGAGACGCGTGAGCCCTGCCTTATAGTGGTGCGTCACCAGGCAGAGAGGAGGCCCTGCCTCGATGAAGAGATGGACGGGGAGATGCGACACAGGACAACGATGGGACCCTCGTGAACCTCCCGCAGCTGCCTTGGAACCTCTCCCCAGGCCCCAGCGCCCGGGCAGCGCAGGACAGCACCACGGTGGCAGCAGCGGGACCGGGGCTGCCGGGGCTGATGAGGCTGCCGAGGCCATCAGGGCTGCTGGGGAGCAGCCTACATCACCCAGCCAGCTGGGCGTTTTTCCATCAAAACAACTGCTTTTCGTCAGAAAACGCCAGCTCATCAAAATCAGCAGACCTTGAATCAGCATGCCGGTTTCTAATGAACTTCTGAGGAAAGAAACAAACATCTTTTTCCGAAACTTGCTTCTTTCCTCACTGGTTTCCTGACCTGCAGGGAAACCAGGCTCCAAACTCTGCAGCTCCTGGTATTTCAGGCCAAAGGATGTTTTATTTTCCGGAGCTGGGGACTGTGGAAATGCCAGGCAGGAACAGGGCTTAGCTCCTGGCAGCACAGGACAGAGCCTGGGATCCCAAGGAGACTATCCCGCGTAGAGGGTGTTGGCATTCCCTGCCTCCCAGAGGAACAAGTGCTCCTAACTGCTGCTCTTCTCATTATACTGATAACAAAACATGTAAAAACATTGAAACTAGGACTCGGATAGTATAGAAGGAGTTTATTAAAAAAAAAAAAAAAACACAAACAAACAAACAAAAAACAAAACAAAACAAAAAAAAAGGGAAGTTTGCAGGAGTACCAAACCCTAAATAACCAACCTCAACCTAAAACCAAAGTTTTCTCTTCAGAGCTCTTCATCTTGCAGATGCAAACAGGTCTGCATCTCTGTCCAGATCCTGTCTTGAAACTGGGTATCTGCCTTGGGTCTGTGACGTACAAATCCCCTTGTCCTGGTGCTGCTGGGAAGGGGAGTGCTGGACCCGACCCTTTAGCAGACATCCTGCATGGGTGGCTCATTCCCAGCAGACCAACCTTGCCCTAGACCCCTGAGATGGGGAAAACTGAGGAACTGCCTCTCGTGACCAACCTCGGTACTGCCCTGCAGCCCATTGCTTTCTGAAGCGCTAACTCTGCGGTCCTTGCTCTCCTCTGCTGCAGGACACGGAATTCTTCCTGTGGATTTCTTATGGGGAAATACGTCGCCCTGGGTGCTGGCTTCGCTGTGTTGAGGGCACACGCTTCAGCCTGTTATCCGGGTGCTTATCTCTGCTGCGTTTGATGTTTGCAAGAGCTGTTTGCCAATGATTCCCAAGGTGTCGTAACAACAGCTGTTGTTTCTTTGACGTGTATCATCGGCGTGAAGCTGCTGCAGAGACGGGGGAATAAGAGCCAGACTGCTTTGGCTGGGGCTATCGTAGGCTGTCTTTCTGGGAAGACCTTCCTTCCATCATGCCAGGCAGTATCAGGTGCCAAACTGGGAGAGTCTTTTGAAATAGATCCCCAGTGCTCAAGCAGGATTTAAGCCAATATAACTGAATAGAACTCAATAAAAGGAGTAACTCACTGAAAGGAAGGGGTGAGATGAGGGACAGCAAGCTAGTGAGTGTGAGCAAAACAAAGAACTTCAGGGAAGAGAAGGGTGCCCATTGCCACAGCTGAGGCACGATGCCCACAGCATGGGTAATGAGATGGCTTGTTCACATCACATATATCTGGGACTGACGTATCACCCTGTTTTTCCTACTATTTGGACTGTCAGACCTTGTTGCTGTAGTTCATTAAAAGCATCTACTAACAAGGTTGCAGTATTGGGACTTCAGCAGATCCAGGCAGAAATCATTACTGTGCTCAGTGTGATGCCTCTTACTTAGTTCCATGAAGATCATACACAAATTAAACAAAACCAGTGCCCTCTGTAGCGAGGGGGCCACCCTGTCAGGAGTGAATCTGGATGGTTTTCTTGCTTATTGCTAATCCTGTGGTATGGATTGGCTTTATGCCACTACAATGGACGTGAACAAAGAAATTGCACCAAACGGGTGCACCGGAGACCACCCTGCGCCTCCTGTGTGAGTTCAGTATCTCCATTCTCCCCCTGGACCTGGCCAGCTCACCAGGCAGCCAGGTGAAAAGCTCTCTCCTAACCCATCTGTTCACACGTTATCACCCTGTTCATAATGCCTGCATTTCTCTCACCACAGAGAAGAGTTTAGAAGCCCTAATGATTTACCAAATGGATGGAGAAATGCTTTGATTTGTGCAAGGTCTGTCCTTTCCCATCCTGATGGAGAGGGGTTTGCTGATTCCTGAGATACACAACTGGTTAATCTTTGTCCTCCTTCCCTCTGATTGCCTGCGCTTGCACAGTTTGCTGTAATCCATGGAAGAGCACGTTCTGCTCCCAGCCACTCCAATCCAGATGTCTTTAGAGTTGATCAGTGCCATGCACAAATATCCGAACACGACTATGCCCCACTTCATTCACTGGCCTTCAGTTCCAGCATTGTTTCACTCTCAGCCTCCTCAGATTTTAGCTATGGGAATATTTGAGCGCTCACTCCAGTGCTTAGATTTTAATTAAAATACGGTTTCAATTCTATTCATCATACTGACAAACTTGAATAGCTTTAGTTGAACTAAAACTCCTTTTTAAAAAAAAAAATTTGTTGTCTGACTTTTTTATGTTATTACAACACCAGAACTTGAAAAATTGCAGATTTCTTACAGCCTCTATTTCAGATGAAGGTTCAATGCCAGTTTGCTGTAGGGTATTAAATATAAAGCAAAGATGAAAGAGTAAGTGCAATCCTCAGTATTTGATCCAGAGGGTGACGAGACTTTTTCAAGGCATGTTTTGGACAAAGCTGTGCAAACCAATCTGGAAAGGAAAGCTCAGATGTGTGCTTTGTGAAAGAACTCAACGGCAACTCAAGCAATGATTCCTCTCTTCTTACTGAGCTTTATCAGAAAAGCAGAAACATCCTTAATATTCCTAACACAAACCAGGCTTGATTCCAAAAATATTTCACCTCTGAGTAACCGGGGAAATGAGATTTCCACTGTGCATTGTGCGCGTGTGACTCATCAGGAGGCCCAACCCCTGTGCAAAGGCATCCTTGCCACTGAGGCCCCGGAGCAGCTCTGCTCAGTGGAGCATCTGCCTGCACACTACACAGGCTGCGAGCAAATTCCACACTTATTTCATGAGGGATATGAAATGCATATTTCATTATGCCCATCATGTATAGCTGCTACACAAATATAACTTCTGAGAGCTCCGTTTTAGTACTGAAGTGTGGCAGATGTTGGTCTTGCTTACTGTTCTGCTAATGCTGTGCCATAATTGTGCCAATGTCATGTGTGGCTGGTGGGGATGCTTTGAAACAAAATCCCTGTTCCCGTCAGTTTATGGTGGTTTGTCCCAAGCGGCGAGTGGATCCCTTCTGGAGGGTGAACACAAGCTTGATTCTAGCAGGGGAAAAACCCCAAGGAGCAAACGCATGGGGAAAAGGGTGGCCCTGTCACCCGCCAAGGCAGGCACCCTCTGTGTCCAGATCTGCTGCCACTCCTGCATGCAGTGAGAGGAGCCGATGCATCGTCTCGCACTGGCCTGCACGGAGCCAGGAGCTCCTGAGGCTTCCTGCACTGCTGCTGCCCACCGTGTGTCAGTCCCCATGTGCCAGCCCCTGCTGCAGGCGTGCTGTTCTGGCGGCGAGATTCACACTCGCCATTTCTCACCTGGAGGAGGACACGTTCACTTCTCGGTACGTACTGCATGAAACCCTTGAGGATTCCTTCACACCTTCTGCCTTTCTAAGACGTGACTCAAACTGCATGGAGGACAGTGTTAAGACTCCTGCTGAATCCAGTTGCATGAGGACCTGCTCTTTTAATCAAAATCCTAATGCTAGTAGAGTGCACTTCTGTACATGCAATATATCGTTCACAAAGGAAATCATGGCTGTACTTGATTATTTTATAGTGTATATTTTTGTGCCTAACTAAAATGCGATACTAAATTTCATGAAATAAGCAGTAGTTATAAACAGGATTTATGCAGACCTTCTGATTGCAGGAAGTACCATAGATTACTTGGTTTGGTAAAAAGGGGAGAGTGAAAAATGCCCTCCTCTCCCTCTTGCTCATGCTTTTGAAAATGAATGAACAAAGTCTTTCATATCAGGGTTAATACAGAGATGGAAACATGTATTTCATTGTATCAGCACAAGAAGAATCAGAATAAGAGACTGGAATTACAATTTTAAAAAGCTCGTTCCTGAACTGAACTGTAACTATGGTAACCTTCATTCACAGTATTTAACAGGGAGTATAGAAAGCTGGTGCACCCAGCAAGCCTGAGTAATCAATCTGTAATGTTGCCTTGCAGACACTTCAAAGACATGAACTCTAACAAAACCCAAACTCTACGAGGAATGTCTCCAGCTTTGCATGGCGCCACGGCCCCTGGTGTCACCCAGGAAGGAGTCAGGGCCAGGGGCGGCGCAAGATCCGCAGGGACAAAATAGCAGTAACAGGCGAGCGAAGCCCTAGTCCCCTCAGCACCCAGCCCGTCGGCTGGAAGGCGACCGCTGTCCCTGCCCCTGGGACAGCCCTGTCCGTGTGGCACCCGCCTGTTCCTGCCGCCGCCTCCCTACCAAGGTGAGGTGAGGTGAGGCAAGGTGAGGTGAGGCAAGGCGAGGTGAGGTGAGGTGAGGCGAGGCGAGGCGAGGTGAGGTGCCCACCATGGTAGGCCACCTGCTGCCTGCTTCCCACCTGCCCTCGCACTTCCAGCTCAGCCTGACCTGCTCCGTGCCGCCACCATGCAGCTCTTGCCTGCACTTCCCAGCGGGGCCACTTCACAGAGCAGCCAAAATTCAGCAGAGAATGAGAGCACTCTGTCCAAGAAGGAAGAAACAGGGTTGTGAAACTACGCGACGTCAGCCCAGCAAGGCTTGGCACCGGGCTGGGCTTGCCAAGCAGAAAGGATTTATCGCGGCTGCAGCAACTGGTGCAGAGTGCTTGTAGCTGACAGAGGAGCAGCAAGAGGAAGAACGAGAACAAATTATGAAAAGCAAAACCAACACCCTTCTCCTTATACAAGATAGAGTCGTCTGGTTTAGAGCAGCCGGCGAATGACCTTCCACTTGCTGTTTATTGGTGACTGAAAGAAGAGGAAGAAAGCTCAGAGCCCTGATCTGCCTCGATATTTCTAAGACCAACGTACCAAACTGAAGCAACGGCAACACATTTACATTTGGTGGTCCATTGGTTTGGGTTCACCACATGAGGCTGGTTAGCGGCATGTGGACGCAAGAAAACTAAGCAGAGTTTCCGCTTGGGAGGGAAGGACTCCTTCCTCCATGGGGTCAGGGTAGAGCTGGTGGCGGACACGTGGCTTCCCAGCACCTCGCTGCTGCCGAGGGTTTGGCCTTGGTGGCAGGAAGGTGGAGAGGTCATCCTCCACCATTTGAACTGGCCTTTTTTGTGTGTTTTTCCCTCCTCTTTTCTTCAGCGGCACGCTTGGCAGCACAGTAACGTTCTCGACCTCTCCTTGCTGGTGTGCCCGGGGCGCTGGGCGCGGGCCACGCAGCAGCACCGTGCGGCCCACGCCTCCGGGCACGCAGCGGGCACGGCGCACGCCGCTCTCGTGCACGTGGCAGCACTGACCAACACACCGCGGGCTGGAGCTGCTCAGAGCTGACGGCCACGTGGACTGGCAGCAAATCTGCCCGGGACCAAAGGACACGGCACGCTGACCTTTACTGCAGCCCCAGGAATCCGGAGCTTCCCAGAGCGGCTCCCACTGCTCGTGCAGAGCAAGGCTCTCTTGCCATCACTGCTGGGGAAACTGCCTCAGGGAGAAAAAACATCCTTATCACGCTTGTTCTTTACCTCAGAGTTAATTTTCGCAGACTCAACAAGCTTTCAGTTAGTCTCTCCTGCTGCAGTGCTTCACTGCAGTGACTTCACTCAGCTCTGCGAGCTTCACGTGAAAAGCTAATGAAAACTAACACTAACGGACTTCTCATTTGGCCTGCTTACTCACTCCGATGGCTGTGAAAGTGAAGTCAGAGAAAACTCCTCCACATTTGCCACAGGGCCGAGGGACGCACGCACTGTCCTGCTGTGCTCTGCCGCCTCCCATCCCTGCTGTCACCCCTGCTGTCATCTTCATGCTCACTTCTCAAGTGTAGTTGCAACAACCTCCCACTGCAGGGGTGCAGGGCGAGTGTCATGAGCTCTGATGGACGCCTTTTGTCTGCCCAGGAAGTGACTAAGTGGTGTCCCCAAAAGGCCAGGCAGGAGATCAGTAGGAAGGAGGGAGCACAGCTCGACCGGAAGCAGCTCAGGAGGGAAGAAGCAGCGCTGGAAAGACAGCACACACTCCACACACTGCTCTAGCTCAGGGTCCTCCGCTGGAGGACAGCACGTTCATTGCCAGTTTGCAGGCGGTAGGTTTAAGCGGGATCTTGCGGATGAACCCAATGCATTGAGCTTTGACGCTGGTTAATTCCTTTGTTAATAAGATGCATGCAGCATGCAACTCTTTAAATCTCTGATATTCTACCTGCCAATACACAGAAATACATAATAGCAAGACTTGAATCTGGGAAAATCACTGGGATTTTTTTTTGTTAAAACCTCAAAGCCCTTGAGCTCCTTCTCTCTACCTCACACCAGTTCTCCTTTTGCACTTGTCCCTGTTTGATCCCAGCAGTCTTCCAGAGTCAGATCATGGGTGCTCAGTGTACTGTGGTGGAGTCAAGTGTTATTCTTTATGGAGATTCTTTTATCTAAAGACATGTACAAAGTTCTTGTTTTCCTGAGCACATCAGAAAGCAGGCAGGCAAACAGCAAGAACCTATCTGTGCTCACATTGAGGCTTTTTCCAGCAAGCACTTTGCCCCAGTGCTCTCTTTTTCTGTTATTTTCAGTGTTCCTGACCTTGTTTTACTCTGTCCCTTGCATTCCCACTCTCCACTTTTGATCTTCTTCCTTTTTCTCTTATATGAGCACATTTGACTCCGCAAAGTGAGGGCTTAACTACCTCTTGTCCATATCATTTGCCAACACACTGTAGCTTAGCCTGTACAGAACAGGTACTGCTTTGTTTGTGATGCTGGTATAGTATTTTGCATGGCTGACTGCACTGTTTTGATTGTCCAGGAGTCATTTAACTGATTCACAGAGTCACAGAATGGTTAACATTAGAAGGAACCTCTAAAGATGATCTAGTCCAACCCTCTGCTCCAGCAGGGACACCCAGAGCACGGGGCACAGGGTGGCATCCAGGTGGGTTTGAAGATCTCCGGAGAAGGAGGCTCCACAACATCTCTGGGCAACCTGTTCCAGGGCTCTGTCACCCTCACAGCAAAGTTGTTTTTCCTCACATGGACATAGAACTTCCTGTGTTTCAACTTGTGCCCATTACCCCTTGCCCTGTCACTCGCCACCATCAAGAAGAGTTTGGACCCCTCCTCCCTACATTCATCTCTCAGGTATTTGATTCCTCATACAAAGCTCATTTTAACCCACTTTATTTTATCTCATAACTTTCTGCTACTGTTTTCACCAAGAAATTATCAGATCATACACATTCTGTTGCTGCATGAAAATGGAAATAAATTACAATTGCACTCATGGGATTTCGCAAACGGTCAAAATTAGGTTGGGGTATTTGCACAGACTTGTTGAAGAGCACCACAACAATTCCACATGATGTCCTGCTCCCACAGCCCTGGCTCTAGGTGCCCATTCATCAGTGCCTGCCCCCACTGAGCTGTCTGAACTGCCTTGTGAAACGATCCACATTAAAGAAGAGCTTTGGGGCTGCTCTGGAGCACTTCACATGAAAGCATGGCCAAACGCTGGGATTAGCACTCCATGAGGTTGCTAGCTTGGAGGACCCGGGAGGGCAGTGAAGGGAGCAGAAAGTGCTTTCTACAGAGGTGGCTGCAGCAGGATGACTCAAACAGAGATACGGGGCACACAGAGCAGAGACAGAAAACTGTGCCCTACGCACTCCACAGTTCTTTCTCCCCATGCCATTTTCCTGCATAGCATTGCTATAACCGAGCCAAATCACAGAGCAGCACAGGGGAGAGGTTCCTCGTGCCAGCCAGGCTCTCCAGTGGGAGGAATGATGTGCTCAGGTAGGAATTGTGGCTACCAAATGAACCTAGTGCTAATGCTGAGAGAAAAGGGAGAGGAAGATTAAATCTGGCGAGCACTGAAAGCTAACGAGCATTAGCACTGTGGCCATGAAGGCAAAACTTGCAAATGCATTTGCTTTCTGAGGACTGACAGCAGCATTTTATCGTTGCCCTGTGGCAATGCAGGATTGTATCAGCAACACATACAAAAGAAGTAGGAATATTTGAGGCTGTGTGTTAGTGTAGTTTGTTAAGGAAACAGAAATACTGACTTGAAGTTAATCAGTCCTTGATAACCAATGCTGTAATATAAAACGTAAAAGCTTTTCTGAGCTCATCTATTCTAAGCTGGATAGAGCCCAGCATGTTTTAGTTTTTAAATAACTCATTCCCATGACCTTTGCAACTCACTAACTTACACGACCGTGAAAAAAAGAGACTCGTACACATGACTCAGGCTGCCTTAGGGTTGCTGAAATTTAAGAAGACGGCCTCCATAACGCGATCACAAGCAAAGGGAAAATAAAAGACTTATTATATAACATGCAGTCAAAGTGCACGCACTTCTGGAGTTACAAGAAGCTGTGAGCTACAGAGATGTGTTTGAAGTTCAAAGGCTTTTTGAAGAGAGAGTCTGATGGGGCTGCTGTTTAGCCCCGGTGCTCAGCATCAAAGCTGGTCGAAGAGATAATCTTACCTCTCAAAATACTGCTCTGAAATACTTAGCTTGCAATCTGGACCTGCTCCAGGACACATGAAATGCATTGGGCAAAACTGATGCTGGGGAAAGAGGAAGGGACCTGGATTCCTGACTTGCAAACCAAAGTGTCCATAGGAGACATGTGCCACGAGCTCCAAACAATGAGCAGGGCAGCTCCCACCTTCAGCACACTGAGCATCTTCCTGATGCTCCTGGACCTCTGCAGAGCTTCCTATGAGGTGCAAGCCTTTTGTGGGGAAAGCTCCAGGTTCTCACCACCTCTCCAAACCCTCTGCCGCTGGAAGGGCAGGAAAAACTACCAGGCCTAGCTCGAAGGCTTCAGATCTTCCTAAATGTTTATATTAAACAAATATCATTCTTGGCTGTTTGTCTGTGCCCAGACCCAAAACACCTCCTTGCCAAGCCAACAGGAAAGCAATTTCCTTGTTTAGAGAACCACACTGTCTAGGGACAGGAGACAAGCCAGGCCCAAGGTGAGAGCATAAAACAAATAAATTTGGGAGCTGTTCTCTAAAAATATAAAGAAAACAAGCAGTATAAAGTAAACAGTAAATATTTATGTAGTAGGCTCACAATAACTCTTTATTAACCAAGGCAACATTAAACTAACTTGTCTTTCTTTCACAGAAAATATGCCTTTATGTTTGTATTAAATAAACAATTTAATCACCCAAAGACAGGGCTGGATCTTATTTCCACAACATTCAGGTATAGGGTAACTGCAGGGGAAGGGAAGAGGTAATTTTTGTACTGTAATCTCTCTGTCCTCCCCTGTTCACACGTTATCACCCCGAGTGGAAATGGTTCATGATCTAACTCCAGAGCCTAAGGCAGCTAAGAGGAGTTCAGAATCTACTCCTGGTTCTAAATCTGGATTTCAGAGGCAATCTTTATCTTCTGTAACTTTCCACTCCAAAGTACATGCTGAAGCCAAGAAGACCATCGGTAGTGGTTGATCCTCTTTATTGCTGGAGTAGACTATGGTTCCTTGAGATAACTGCGCTTGGTGCCATTCCCATCACTCCCTCCTGACCTTGCACTTCCTCCCCAAGACCCGCACACGCAGCATGCTCACGTTCCTGCAGCAGTGTCTGCCCTGAACACCTGTTAGTGTTGCTGGGTCCCTGAGTCAGACAATGGATTGCAATATGGAGGAAGATACGGGTTGTGCTGGATGTTTTTTTCAGTTCTTGAAGACTATGGAAACTCTTTGTGACAGCAGAGTATCTATCATTGCTTGCAGAAGCAGGCTGTGTGGCTGCAGCTCTGGATGAGAGGCTTCCCACAGCTTGCCATGTACTTACTTTGTAGTGTTTGCAATGCAGGGATGCTCTATCTAGCCATTAGCATTTCCTAGAAGAAAGTTTCCATACTATACATACAATACACATGGTGGCTGCTTATGCAAAAAGAAAAAAAAGTTATCTCAGCTGAACATTTTTCTATCACCTCCTCTCTGATAGGGTCTTAGATTCATTTCACATTAGACCTTAAATGAACTGAAGAAACTAAATAAAAACTGTCATCCTAGGAGCTAGCAGACTGCAGACACAAGGCAGGATAATGTAGTAGGCAACAAGGTGGGATGTGTGACCAAAACTGGAGTGTTTCACAGAACATACCGCTTTTCAGATCTGCGTCAAAGTGTGAGAGGTTAGTCTTGCCAGAATCAAGAAGATGGTCGAGATCCTGTGAGGCTACGGCAAGTGGGACAATATTGATCATTTTAGTATGAACTGGAAGAACTCTCTGATGAAGAGCTAACGCCCCACTTGACCAGTATGCAAGGGATCTCTGGTTCAGCACGGGGCTAAGCACCTCTTGTGGCCAATTCAGTGTGGTTTGGTGTGCTCTGAATTGTAGCAGTGACACAACTTCTTCCACACTGCCAAGTAATAGGTGCACCTTCTCTTTCAGGCCGTCATGTCACCGTTTAGGAAGACCCCCACAACGGCAGGCAGAAAACATCGCCCCTCCTCCTTGCGCTCCCCCTTTGCCACTGCGGCCCAGAGCTGCCTTCTCCAGCTCTCGCCATGGGCTGCCCCAGCAGCACCGTGGGGCTCTGCAAGGAGCAGCCACCCCACGGCCTCCTCCCTTTGCAGCGTCCAGCAAGAGCTGACGTCAAACCAGCCAGCTGTGTTTACAGACCATCCGGACGCTTCCCATCTCTTGACTGCAGGGATCTATAGCAGAGATGAAAGGCTAAGGCCGATAGCAATTTCTGCGTGATTTCAATTTCAGAAGATGTCCACATAAAAAATCAAACCAAGACGTAATTTTCCCAGCATTTTTTGATAAACATGGTGCTTTGTCTGTTACTAAGCATAAAGCTATTCTACCGCTGGAAAAACTGAGGCAGGTTCCTCTCCCAAACCCAATCTCCACTGCTTCCCTTGGAGTCTACAGAAACCTTTTGCACAGCAGGGACCATAACTGCAAATGTAGTTACTTTTTAAAGTAACCATAACAAACAAAGGAAATAAAAATGATGAGAAGAGCTGGAAAAGGGATGAGCCCCTTCAGAGCCAGGATAAATCTTGCAGACAACCTCCTGATACCTAAAACTGCTAACAACACAGATACATTAACGTCATAGATGTCATTCCTGCAGGATGCAAAAAAAAAAAAAAAGCCTTCTCTACTAGCACTTATGCACAATATATCTTTAGTCAAGTTGTCAGAATGCTGTTTTCCTCAAACTAGATACTAAATCTTGAAAGATCTACTACCCAAGTGAATAGTGCAAACTAGAGTACAGCTCCTACCAAATGCACAAAAAGAGACACAAGGTGAGCAAGGAAAGTGCTGATTAGTTGCAAGGAAAAAAGGCTTCAGGAGGGAAGCAGTCAAGCACTGGAAGAGAAGCCCAGACAGGCTGTGGAGCATCCACCCCCTGGGATGCACTGGCCAAGGCCCTGAGCAACCTGACCTGGCTTGAGGCTGGTCCTGTTCTGCCAAAGGAAGGGCTGTATACGACCTCCAGAGGTTCCCTCCAGTCTAAACTGCAGCATAATTCTAGGACACTGCATTCCAGCTGTTTTCTACTAATACATGGATTAAAGCCTGCCAGACCCAGTGCTTTATCTCAGAAAGGAGCAGAGTGAGCGGACAGAGGGTCTGGAGGGGAACAGAGTAAATGCACCATCCCTGGGTAAGGGACAGTGATGGCTAAATATCCATAGAAAGCAATTTTCTCTGGAAGTCACCATAGGCATCTTCCTGCCTGTTTTAAAAAGCACAGAAGAGGGACAAGTCATCTCTGTTGAACCCCAAGATCGTGTTGTTCAGCACAGTTTACTCTGAGGCTGATGCTCTTCAGAGAATTTTTCTTGAGGTCACCTTTTGCAGGGCTCAGTGTCAAACTCCACCCTGTGACGTTTTCACCGTGACCCATTCCTGGTTCCCAGGAAGGCGGCTGTGTGAAGGGGGCAGCAGTGCCCTGTGCAAAGCAAACACTTCCCTGTGGTGCTGCGGAGCACAGGCACATGCAGCCAACAGCTTCGGGGCATGCCAAGGGACAATCACAGGCCCCTGCTACTCCCAGGTACCCTGCCTGCTTTGAGCTTTGCTGACAAATCTTCAGTGCAAATGTCTTCTTATGCCCCAGGTTGGTACAGCAGCACGCCAGGTGGAAGAGTTGGATCTGTGCACAGAACTTCAAGATAGATTTTTCTAGGAGAGGCTGATCTTACTGCAGTCTTGACACAAGAGTAAAATGGCATTTCTAAAACAGTGTGCAAAGGTATTGCAAAAATGTTGTACAGTCAGGGGATCAGCTGAAGTATTCCTGAAGTGTTTCTGAACTGATTTTCTGTAATACTGATCAAATAAAATATTTTTACAAGCCTTTATTTAAACTAGGCTATACAAACACTTGATTTAATACAAAGATGCATTTGGATGATCTGTAATGGACTTTCCCTGGAAATCTGTGTAGAAAGTGTTAGAGAACTTCTTCAGCCTTTGCAGTGCTCGTGTACAGCTGCCTGTTGATCTGCAATGCAGAATTACTCACTGCTGGCAACAGACACAGCAGATGAGCCTCGGTATCCTCCATCACACGCAGGGATCCGCTTCTCTTCCAGGGAAATAGTGAGTCTCCACAGAGCTTGAGGTAATTACATATAACTCGTTTCCATCCATGCCTGATGTAAACGTTATACATGAAATTACAGGTTTTTAGTCAACATTTTTCATTACAATTAGCAAAAACAGACAGTTGCTCAAAGCTAAAAGAAAAGAAAAGAAAGGTCTTGGCAGCAGCAAGACAAGGCAAAGGAAAGCCTCGCATTGCATTCAGGCTGCAACACCCAGCTCCTGGCACGTCAGCAGACTAGCATGAGCTTAAGGACCAAAATGTCAGCCAAGTTTTAGCTTTTTGTCTTTCATTTATGGGATTTATATGGGGCTACTAATACCAAATTCTCTTCTCTCTTGACGGTTTAAATTTCAGATTTAATGCGTGTAATGATTTAAAAGTAGAAAAAAAAACTTTCCAATTTATTCCTCTCTTCTCTGTGTTTAAATTATACTGCTGTTTAGACATTTCCTATCTTTGTTCAGAGATACTCGGTATTTTCATAACGCCACAGCTTCTAATACCAGCTCTAAACGTAGTTTCTCTTGGCCTTAAATCAAGGAGAGACTGTGCTGAATAAAATGGAAAAAAACCAAGGCACTGTAACACTAATTTTGCAATTTCACAGCATGCTATAGGGAATCAAATTAACAGTTGTAAGATATCCTGAAGACTTGAAGTGCTAAATGCTAATGATTTTGTGGATTAATTTTTCATCAACAGGCAACTACAGACTAGTGCCGCCCTCTTAAGAAGTCGAAGCATGACTCCCGTTTACCTCCCTATGTGAGAGCTGGAGCTGTCAGGTTTAAAGCAGAGTTGTCAGGACAGTCTCCTGTCCTCCCACCTCGTCAGCATTTCTTCTCTTGGCAGGCAGGGCGTGCAGTCCACATTCCCCGAGCTGACAACAAATTTCATTTCAGGCCGTTCAGATATTTAAAGCGAGAGCGCTGTAACTGTCTCATCTCCTGCATGAGAGAACCGACTCATCCAGCACCTTGCTCTTTCCCCTGTATGTTCATTAGAAGAGAGCAGAGACCCAAATCCACCTGTGGGGTATCCCTTCGGCGAAATCCCACACTCCAACATCCGCCTTCCTTGCCCAAAGTCAGGAAAATTCAGTGGTTCAGCACCGTGAAGCCGTTAAGGACACAGACAATCTCGCCACTCAGCACAGGGAAGGACTCCTACCCTTCTACCTACAGGACCGGAGGTGGATCCTGCAGGATTTCTCCCACAGGGGAACACTTATTCGGCCCTCTTTGACACCGTGTGAAGAGCAGGGTGCTCTTGCCCACAGGGAGCAGGCGAGGGCTGCGGCAGTGCCCAGCCCTGGGCCACCCTGATGCCTTCTCCTGCCCCAGGGCACCTCGTGAGCCCTGGCTCCAGGCACTGCTCACTCCTGCAGTATCGGGTCTGCTGGTACAAAACCACAACCTGCATTTCCAGCCATATCGGATATAATAAATGGTGATTTCATAACAAAACGTTTCTGCATATCTACTGAAACATTCATCACACCAATACACCCAGGCACAGCCGCTGCTCCTGCAGCTTTTTTTTACATTCTGACCGTGTACGAGGATGCCTTAAATGTGCCTCCTTATATAGTTTCTAGGTACATTTTCTAAATTCCGCTGCTTTATAGTCACTCTTACAGAAAAACATGTAAAGGGTGGTTTTCGCAGCACACTGCCACTCTATTACTATCCATGTGCTACTGTTGAAAAAAGAATGTAAATTATTCCTCTTCCGTGCCAGAGAATGAAGCCTTTAACATACAATGGTGTTTGTCAGATCACTTTGCATTTTCTTTTCTTAAACAAACTTCAAAAGAGATGATGGCGGGGTACATTTCTAGATAAACAGATCAATGTGATAAATTCACCACAACACCATTAAATTATCATTCTAATATTTTGTGTTCCAACTGCTACCGCAGCAGATCGGTGTGTTTTTAAGGATGGCAGCGTTTCATCTTCCGAGCTGGCTTTCACGTAGAGGGCCATGGCGAGGACACCCTTTCCTCGTGTTCTAAGCGTGTTCCCACATCCCAAGCAGAGCTCTCGGGTTTTCTGGGAACCAGCAGCACCAGGTTTTCTTTCCTCGGCCGCTTTCGGCGGCTAACACGGTAGGAGGGCGGGATGCAGACGCAGGTAGGTCAAAGCGGAGGCTGGCGGAGGAAGGGCACCGGCCGCGCCGCACGTCGCCCGCTCCCACGCGGCCCCACAAAGGGGCATCCCGGCCACCCTCAGAATAGAAAGGCACGGGATCATGTGCAGCTATAACCGGAGACAGAGGCGGCCCAGGGGATTACAACTTTGTGGAACTTATGGACGGTTTATTGTAATTATTCCAACATTCCCAGGAGGGAGGAGGAGGCTGCAGCGCGCGGGGGCGAGCGCAGCCCTGCAGACCGGACAGGGCAGAGGGGGCGGCAGCAGCAGGGCCCGTTCCCCGCCCAGGCCCTGCAGAAAGGGGGTCCCGCGAGGTCGCCGTCCAGGGCGGCGGCTCCTCCGCGGCCTCCGGGCGCCCCGGGGCAGCGGGGACACACGGACACCCCAGCGCGGCGCCGGCTCGGCGGGTCCGTGCGTGGCTGCACGTGTGTCCCACGGGGTCGGACCCCGCAGACCCCGCCCGTTAGCCC
>PTEX01000003.1:5164405-5176594 GCA_003342815.1 Eudromia elegans | reverse complement strand
CACGTGCCCACCGGCCCCCCGCGGCAGCCAATGGGCGGCGCGGGCCGGCAGCGGGGCCTTTATAAGCGGCGCGCGGCCGTGGCGGCGGCAGTGGGTTGGGTGTTGCGGTGCGGAGGGTGGTCGCGCGGGACGGGGCGAGCGGCGCTGCGCGTGCCCGCTCCGCTCCTCCCTCCTCCGGCCGCTCCCCGGTGGGGCCCGGGCTGAGCCGGCCTGGAAGGCGGCCAGGTCTGTGCGCGCGGCGTTGCGCGGGCGGGCTGTGCGGGGCGGCGCGGCCATGTCGTGCCCGCGGGGGTAGCGGTTTGGGCGGCGGGGCGGGCGCGTGTGTGTCCCCGGGGCGCGGCGCCTTCTCTAACGACCTCTCCGCTTTGCTTCCCCCGCGCTTCCGCTTGCTGGACGGTGGCGGCTCCTCCCTGCTGCGGCAGGAGAATGTGCGTGTGCCCCGGGCCGCGGCGCATCGGTACGTACCGCGCTCGGGCCCGGCCGGGCAGCGCCCCGCGCCCGCCGCCCCGTGCTGTCCCCGCGGGCGCCTCGTGCTGCGCCACGGGGGGCTCGGTGGCTCCGTTTGTGGGGTCTGGCTTGTGGCCCGGAAGCGCCGGTACTGTTGGTGCCTTGGGCCAGAGCCCCCCGGGAAGGGGATTCCCGGACCAGTCCGCAGCGCTTGGCAAATCCCGGCCGGGTTGTGAAACCTCCTGCTTGTTCTTCCTTCTCTCCCATCTCCCGATCAGTTGCAGTGAAGTGAAACCTTAAACTACTCATGCCTCTCTCTGGCTGATGTGTGGACCCCCTGTAAATGATACAGGGCCAGGAAAGCTTGTTTGCATCCTATTAGGCTTAATGTGATTAAAAAACCTAATGATTTAAAACTAGTAAGTGACCTCTAGTAGCTTTGCAGGGCAGCTAACAGCAGGATGCTCGTTTTGCCTTATCATGGATCAACAGCCGCAGGCCTGCTGTTGTGGCATGGGGTATGGATGGGTCAGCGTTGAGCGTGTGATCCGCTGTTGAGAACTTAGTTCATCTGGACTCTTGTGGGAGGGAAGTGTAAAATCCCAGCTGACTTTGCAGACCGGGCACATCTGTAAAATGTTAACAGGTTTTTTTTCTGTAATCAAGAAAGATGCTTGTGAGTATTGCCTGAAGAGGTTTACATAACTGTCATCAGAACAGCTCCCTTGTAGTTACAAGTCTGAAAATATTTCTGAAACCTGTATTTGGAGTTTCAGTTCACTTCTGTGGTATCTGTGAGCCTGAGCTGCGGAAATGAAGCTTCTGGGAAGTAAATGGCTAATGTAACATGTACCTGTAAGATCAAGCCAGTAGATACTGTTGCTGAGTGTCTGGGGAGCTGGCTGTGGTCTGCAGGACTCCAGCCAAAGCTCTTCCTAATACCCCATCAGCAGAAAACTGGCTGGTCAGTATTTGTGACTGTTCCTAGGAACTCTGGCAGAGCGAGTGGACAAGTGTATCAAGGATGGCAAGCACTTCTCTGTGGGAAGTGAACATGTTACTCTAGCAAATGCAATGAAATAGTATAAGTGGGAATTTTACTTTGCCTTTAGCACTGACATATTTTGCAAGAAGAGCAAATTCCATTTACTTCAAGAACAAGTGACCTTGGAGATAACATCACTGTTTTAACAATGTAAAGCAAAAAGGGATAAAACTTCATATATTTCTAGCTACCTCTGCTAATAAACCAAAAGTCTGGCAGAGTCTGGAGAGCCCCCTGACACGGGTTGTCCTGAAGCACTTGCTCCTTTAGATTGGGGCTTAGAGCCTGTTTTATAGATGCTCAGTCTCTTCAGGATGCAATGATAGGTATGATTGGCTAAAGTTAAGCGAATGTTCAGGCACCTTTCCCAGCACAACAGTACTCTGTGTCTCAAAGCACAGTTAAATCTGAGATAGAAGGATGTTGATAGGGATTGGTTTAAGAATAGTGCTACACTGAGTGTTGTAAGATAACTTGCTGTTATAGTCCCTTCTAGTAAAAGTGTTATGCTGCATTGTGGTCCTAAAGAGTAGAGGAGGTAAAACTGAATTCTCCTTAAAGCTATGCTTGCTAAACAAAAAGACAAAAGTCAAAATTTTGAATTAATTAGTGGAATTACTTTGGTAGTGCTTTTTGAAGATGCAGCATAAGTGGTTTGTTGAACAGGAGATCACAATATTTTAGTGATTGTGCATATATATATAAATGGGGAGAAGGGAGACTGTCAAATAGTTGCTTTTCCAGAAGAGTATTTTTTTTAAGCTGTAGCAAAATAGTCTAAAGACTTTTCTAGCATTAGACTATTCTGTGTGGCTCTGCTGTGGTAGTGGAAGGAAACACAAGTTTTCTATATTTGTATCTTTTAACTAAGAAGCTAAAAAAGGCTCCATACAAAATAGCCACAGCTGGCAGACTGCATACCATGATGTCCTGCAAGTGTTATGAAGCCTCCCATAAAAATGGGAGAGATAAGAAATAACCTGCTACTGTCATATTATCTTTTTTAAAGAATATCAGTGAGAGAGTCCGTGCCTTTTTCACTTAAAATATCATCTTGAACAGAGTTGTTTATCACTTCAGAGTGGCTTTTTGAATTTTGCAGTCAGGTGCTTTGTCTCCTGTTCAGCATTATAGGGCTGACTTTTCTTTCTCTGCTTTCTAATCTAGCTCTGTCATGAAAGCAAAGTTGTCATAGCAATTCCATGGGATGCTGCAGTTGCAGGATGGCACCCACTAACTATTGTCTGTAACTTCTATGTGAAGCTGCATTGTGTGTCTGGATGATTTTTACAGCCCACCTCTGTGAGTGGGTATGAGAGCTGAACCAGTTATGACAGTTTTAGGCATATTTCTTATAAAAAAACCTTAGAAGTTGTGTCTTTTCCAAAATGTGCTAAATCTCTGTATTCCCTATAAGCTTCATTCAGATGCTGTAAATGTTCTAACACTGGCTTTTGGAGAAAAATCTGTTAGCAGTTGCCCTAAGCCCAGTTGTTCTTTTGTCTTCCAGCGATTCCAGTCCGGAGCTCCCGGCTCCCGCTGCTGTCGGATGCCATGCCAGCTCCAGCCCATCTGTTTCCGTTGATCCGTAGCTGTGAGATCGGCAGGCTCTGCAGTGCTGTGTGCTACTGCCACCACAAGCATCTGTGCTGTGTGTCAGCCCACTTCACCCATGGGCACTTCAAGTGTGCGCCGCAGAGGAAGTTTGCAGCGCTCTGTAGGCCCAAGGAGAACTTTAACCGCTTTATTCACACGAGGGACTATGCTTCCACCCCGCAGAGGTTCTACCTCACTCCTCCGCAAGTCAACAGCATTCTGAAAGCAAACGAATACAGTTTTAAAGTCCCAGAATTTGATGGTAAAAACATAAGTTCTGTGCTTGGCTTCGATAGCAATCAGCTCCCTGCCAATGCCCCAATAGAAGACAGGAGAAGTGCTGCCACTTGCTTGCAGACAAGAGGGATGCTCCTGGGTGTGTTCGATGGCCATGCAGGCTGTGCTTGTGCTCAGGCTGTCAGTGAAAGACTGTTTTACTACATCGCTGTCTCTCTGTTACCTCATGAGACTTTACTTGAAATAGAAAATGCTGTGGAAAGTGGTAGAGCTCTGCTGCCCATATTACAGTGGCACAAACACCCTAATGATTATTTTAGCAAAGAAGCTTCCAAGCTTTACTTCAATAGTCTGAGAACTTACTGGCAGGAGCTCATTGATCTCAATAGTGGAGAGACTACTGATGTGAAAGAAGCTTTAATTAATGCTTTTAAAAGGCTTGATAATGATATCTCTTTAGAAGCTCAGGTAGGAGATCCAAATTCTTTTCTCAACTACCTAGTACTTAGAGTAGCTTTTTCTGGTGCAACTGCCTGCGTGGCCCATGTGGATGGTGTTGACTTGCATGTTGCCAACACAGGTGACAGTAGGGCAATGCTTGGGGTTCAGGAGGAGGATGGATCTTGGTCTGCAGTTAATCTGTCCTACGATCACAATGCACAAAATGAACATGAAGTGGAACGTGTAAAAATGGAGCACCCAAAGTCTGAAGAGAAAAGTCTTGTGAAACAAGACCGCCTATTAGGCCTCTTGATGCCTTTTAGAGCTTTTGGTGATGTGAAGTTCAAGTGGAGCATTGAGCTACAGAAAAGAGTAGTAGAATCAGGCCCGGATCAGCTGAATGACAATGAATACACAAAGTTTATTCCTCCAAACTATCACACTCCTCCATACCTCACAGCTGAGCCAGAAGTCATACATCACAAATTAAGGCCACAGGATAAGTTCTTGGTTTTGGCCACGGATGGACTGTGGGAGACAATGCACAGGCAAGACGTGGCTAGAATTGTAGGGGAGTACCTCACTGGTGTTCACCATCAGCAGCCCATAGCTGTTGGTGGCTACAAGGTAACTCTGGGGCAGATGCATGGTCTCCTAACAGAGAGAAGAGCAAGGATTTCTTCGGTGTTTGAAGACCAGAATGCAGCAACTCACCTGATCCGCCATGCTGTGGGTAATAATGAGTTTGGCACTGTGGATCATGAGCGACTCTCCAAGATGCTGAGTCTTCCAGAAGAACTGGCTCGAATGTACAGAGATGACATTACAATTATTGTGGTGCAGTTCAACTCGCATGTTGTAGGCGCATGTCAAAGTGAGCAACTGTGAAGTTCAATATGCTGAACTAGTTACCAAAGTTGTCACAATGGCCAGTATGAGCAGCAGATTAGAAACAAAACAAATTGGTTGCTTGTTACATTAAACATATCTATTGTTACTGCCTTTCCCCACAACTCTAAACATATGGGAGGTGTTACTGACCCAATATAAACTTGAAGAGGGTGATACAGCTTGGAGGGAGGCTTCTGTAATAATGTTGCACTATTGATTTCATGAATGCTGCTACACCACAGTTTGAATTTGACAGGACTAGATAAGGGATGGTGAGAGGGGAGAAGGACACAATTAACTATCAAACTTTTCAGCTATTCAGGAGAAAAAGCCTGTTTCTCAATATTTGTAAATATCCATGCACTCTCCTAAAGATAAGACTAGTAATAAGGAATATTGTTTTATTCTTATAGGGCTAATTCTCGCAAAATAGATGCAGTTGCTTGTGAATATTTTCTGTCTACCTTTTCCTCTAAACAGAGGAAGGTGACTAAGTCATTGAGTCACTAATGTAACAATGTCATTCACTTAAAGATCTAAGTGACTTTCAATGCAGGTCTAAGCCATATTCAATACCTGAGATTATTATAGTTTAATCATATTTATGCACAGTAACTTTTAAACTTCTTGTGCATTAAGTTTCTCTGCTTGTGGGTTTCGGCACAACTTATCAGGCAATAATCCATTGCAGCATTCAATAAGATCCTGGATAACTCCATTTGTGAAGGACTTCAGTTTGCAATATGAAAAAAACTCTTAGGCTTTTCAAAACAGTCAATGTTGCCAAAACTATTGGCTTTTGTAAAGCTCCTGTCCTTCATGGACTCCAATTCTGGTTCTTACTTACCTGATAATGGGTTTTATCAGGTCATCTATATGTGATTTCCCTCATTGCTTAACTCTTTGTAGCTTGTACGCATTTTCACTTGAGCTGTTTCAGGTGGTCATGTACTGGATGTCTTGCCCTTGAGCTCATTTTTAAGTATGTCAGGTTAAAAGCTACCATTTACAAACTGCAGAAAGCTTGTAAATAGCTGGGCAGCTAACTAGCATGCCTGTGTATGTTTAATGACTTTGTGGCAACTTCATTAGCAGCCATGTATTTCCAGGCAGCTGGTATATGCATGTTCTTACAGTGCAGAATGTTGTCACAGAACAGTCTCTTAAGTGGATCTCTGATTGTAATGGTTGAATGTAAGCTTAAATGTACTGTCCTGGACTGGAATTTTTGTGCCTGGATTTTACAACTCAGAACTGCAAGGAGTAGGGACTGACAGCTGATTTAATGGCCTTCATTATATCTGTTCTAGATATGTTGCATTGCACACAGGTTTTCTAACCTGCCCTGAAGTTAAAAACTTAATGTTGGGTGAAATGTCAGTCCTCAATGATTGAGAACACCTGTAACTTGACTCCAGGGTCTGCTATAGAAACTCTGGAATAAGTGTCAGTCAGCAGATTTAATTTTACCAAGATGTTTTAATTAAAATCTTCTCTGACTCTTATAATTAAATCAACATGAGGAAAATGTAGCTTCCTACTTTCAATTGAGTAATGTGACATTTTCTAATAAATAAAAATATTGCCAATTAAGACTACTACTGCATAGGATACACTTAATTTGAAAATGTGTCTAGTAAATATTGGCCTGTCGTACTTGCAGGTGCTGTGAGTACAGCATGCAGCTTTAACAGATATGTATCTTCACCAGTCTTGAATTCAGGATCAGCTTTGTTGGGAAGTTAAAAATATCCAAGTTCACCTTTGTGGACAATTCATCTTTATCTGAAGGGAAAAGAGAAGCTCTAAAATGTTTAGACAAGTACTGACTATTGACATTGCTCCTGTATGTTGTGTTTTGATGACTGGCATTAGGTAGATCAATATTTGTTCTCTTATTTTATCATTTGAATGCAGTGTATCTAAACTGTTGCAGCATTTAACTTTCATACTTTCTTTTCTACTGTTAAAGCTCTATTACATGTATTGACATATTTAACCTATGATTCTTGATATGGATTTGGTACAAGTCATAGCTAGATGAATTGAGCATTGGTTCCATGTATACAACTTTTACTGAGGAAAAGCTGCTTTTTTGTAGTAAAGCATACGTATGAGGTCAAACAATATAGTATTTATGTATTGCTTGGAGACTTGCTCAGTATATATGCAGTGAACAGAAGCAACCTAACTGCCTGCTGAACAGGTGATCTGAACAAACATGTTTTAATAGATTCCAATAAAATGATTAATTATGCAGAAATCATGTACTTGATAGTGTAATCAGTATTCTATTATGGTGAGATTTATGATCTACTTGTATTATTTCAAGAATATATTCTGTTTAGTTCCTCACTGTCAATAGACCAGATGGCCCAACACAGCAGACAAGCATGAGTGGAAATGCTGAGAACTGGGCTTTAAAGCTGCTCATTGAGCAGAGGGAGTTGCGACTCCCTGGGTGCGGTGTGTGTTGCTGCTGCCCCCTGGCCACAGACCTCACATCTTGCCCTGTCAGTGCTGCTGGGCAGGGGCTGCTTCCCTTGCTCCCTGAGAGCCTCCAAGGGCAGCGCTGGCAGGGACAGGGAGAACTGAGCAAGCTCCCAGCCACACATGGCCAAGGCTTTGGACTATACCCTTTACAAAAGAAAACAAACTTCCCAAACAGTCACAAATATTTGTGTGCAAACCCAAATGATAGCGAAGAGCACTTCATGTGCTGCAAGAAGAGGACAGGTTCTTTCAGTTCATGGTGTCTGCCTGACCTGTTTCCTTACAAAAATGGAAGGTGAGGTGGTTGTGGATGCTTTTCATAGAATCATAGAATACTTAAGGTTGGAAGGGACCTCTAGAGCTCATCTAGTCCAACCTCCTTGCACACGCAGGGTCTCCTAGAGCATGTGGCACAGGGTGGTGTCCAGGCGGGTTTTGAAGATCTCCAGAGAAGGAGACTCCACAGACCCTCTGGGCAGCCTGTTCCAGGGCCCTGTCACCCTCACTGTTAAGAAATTCTTTCTTAAGATCCTGTGGAACTTTTGGTACCTCCATTTGTGGCCATTTTCTCTCAAGGGTTTTATGGCTGCACATCTATGGCTCAGTCCAGAAGAATGGCCAAAGTTTAATGGTCCACACAAGCTTCTGGATTCACCCTTAAAACAACCTGCTCTAAAATTTGTAGAAACATGTGTGAACTACTCTAACAGTAGTGATGGCAGGGGGTGACAGCGGATATGATGGGAGTCAAGGTCTTCTCTTGGACTATGCCTTCAAGCAGAGCCTTTCTTCTAATTCTGTTCCATTGTGCTCAAAATCGTATGGGGTATAAAACACTGTCAAAAGCTACAATGAAAAGTACCAGCTGTTACTGTAGTAGTTTTCACGGTCTGAATTTGCCTTCTGTGCGTAGAACTCCATAAGGGCAGCGTTCTAGAAAGAATCCATAGGGACCATTTCCAGTAAATGCCCTCTACACACTGTTTAGATTCCTCTTCTGGGCAATGTTCTTGTAATGCGATTACCAGGCGTGGATAGATAATTCAGGTTTTCCTAGACCTACTCATGTGTAGTGTCCTGCATGCCAAAATCCATCTGCTTTCGTAACTGCTGCTAAAGATGCACAATCCGATCTGCATCGGGGCAGGTAGCACATCGTGTGCTGAGCGCTGCTGTCGGGGTTGCTGCATAGCAGTCCAAAGATCGTACTAGCACAACACGTGGGGAGTCTGCCAAGGGAACAGAAGTGATCCCAAATAAGAAACTTCTACAACTCTTTTTTTGTTCCTTGGTAATGTGTTAAAAAATTTATGGAGTTGCAAAATCTGACCAAAGTGCCCTTCTTCATTTGAAGAAGCTTGGGCCTAAGCAGGTGCAATGGACAGCAAGAGAAGCAGAGTTCATCCGGTGTGCATGGTGGCATGCTGTAACTCAGGGCAGCTCACTGCACGCTGCAGCATCCAGCCAGGCTGCAGCTCCCAGCCAGCTCCCAGCCAGGCTGCAGCTCCCAACCATGCTGCAGGTCCCAGCCAGCTCGCTGCATGCTGCAGCTCCCAGCCAGGCTGCAGCTCCCAGCCAGGCTGCAGCTCCCAACCATGCTGCAGGTCCCAGCCAGCTCGCTGCATGCTGCAGCTCCCAGCCAGGCTGCAGCTCCCAGCCAGGCTGCAGCTCCCAGCCAGCTTGGTGCGTGCTGCAGCTCCCAGCCAGGCTGCAGTTCCCAACCATGCTGCAGCTCAGGCCGACTCGCTGCACATTCAATGAGCACATTTTGTCCAGGTTAGCAAGAGGAGCCAGTCCAAAGAATCTATCTCCAGAAATTAAAGCATCTGTGTGTCCTTCTGAGATGTGCTTCAAGTAAGACAGCCTTCGGTAAGCACAGTTTTGGTAGGTGCTTTCTTCTATCATGTTCAGAAGCTTAAGTACAGAAGACAAGCATTTTATTGAGACATTCAGTTGTTTGATATTTATTACTTTTTTAAAAACAAATATGGTTTAAATTTAATCTATACATTTAGAACGCATGCTTTTTTCTTCTCAAATGCTTAATTAGATTACTTTTCTATTATTCATATTTTTATTTCAAAGCTCCCATTTGCCAAGTAACTGCAGCCTTTAGCTTCAGGATGTTGCCCCTTGTTTTGCTTTTCATTCCACAATGGTTGAATGTGGTTTCCCTGCCCTCGAGGTCCTCTTTGTGCAGGGAAAAGGATTGCTAATGTTCGGGATTAAATTATTTATTCAACAAATATAGCATAATTCCATGCAAGCAAGTGAGTCTTGTTGTTTTGTCAGAAATGTGATACCAAATTGAAATTTTAGAAACCTCATTTGAAACTTTCTTAGCAGTTTTATGCTATCCTGGCCTACCAAATCTTCATTATGGACTTACTGTTTTTGCATATTTCACAAGAATAAACTATTCATTGCAGTTCATAATTTAAAGTAAAATGCATTGTGAACTTCCTAACATGAATTAGCTGTGCAGTGGAGGGAACCCATGGGTTGACTTTATTTTTTTATCTTAACCCAACCAGCTTAGGAGGTGTTATTTATGACTGCTAATCTTAATTATTGTCTTGTAAAAGATAAAGCTTGGAACTACTTCCTGAGCTGCTCCTATCTCTGGAAGTAGGTTCTTGGGGAAATGAAAAAAAAAAATAGACTAAGTCTGGTAATTAGTGCATTAACAAGAAAAAAGTCTTAAATTCAAGTGCTTTTATTTGGCTTTTCCATCCATGTGAATCATGTGCTGAAACACAACCCAAGACAATTGTAACCATTGTGTTGTTTCAATGAAAGAAGAATGTTTAGTAGATAGAACTGCACATTATATCTGTTCGAAGGGTCTCAGAGGCAATAAATTACCCACTTTGTTGGTAAGCTGGGTTGAGATAGAGTCAATAGGACTGGCTCATGGCTGTGCTGCTGGTTATGCCTTTCCTTTTACCTGCTGCCTGTATCTATGTTAATAGGTTGCTGGCAATAAGAAGGGATAAACTTCCAACCTTCAGAATTGGATCACAGATTGAGCACAGATTGGCAGCAGCAGCCTGTGGTGAAAACAAAAGATGCGCAAATGGGAGAGTCTTCTGGTCTCATCTCGGAGCAAAAACCTTGACTCGTATATTGATCAGTGTGCAAGCTTTTGGAAAAGCAGCGTTCACTGCAAATGACTTCAATCACTCACAAAAATTTCCAGGATGACCTAAAACACAACTTAAGAAAATGCAGATACTGCTTAGTATACTATGAAAGTTAAGTATTCTTTCTTTCCTGTATCAAACAATTAACAAGAAATGAGCAGGGTTTTGTTGTTGTTGTTGTTTTGTTTTTTGTTGTTGGGTTGGGGGGGGAGGATTGTGATCTTTTTTGTGGGGCTCTATTAACAAATAAAAGGAGTAGACTCAAGTCCAGATATTTCTAGGGTGACTATTCAGCTAGTTTGTGCAGGATCTAGATTTTAGTTTTAAGGCCAAAGAGGGATTCTTGCATGGTAGATAAATTGCTTTGGCCCTAGAGTGCTCGTTGTTCTGGGTTGCTTCTCCTTCAGTCCTTCTTTCAGCCCTTTCTGTACAACGTGTGTATAGGGGGAAGGCAACTGAGTATATCCTAGTGTGAAGTCAGACAAGAGCAAAGAGCGGTAACAGGTCTCAGCTTGCAGATAATATTATAAACAGATAATATAAACAGCAGCCTGTCTGGCACTGTGATAGATCTTTCTGTTGTAAAGAGAAATATTATCCTTGATTTATCTACTTTCTACTGCTAATTTTCTGGTAAGGAAATTCTATTTAATAAACCGTGCCAATACCAAAGCGTGTTTTTATATTGTATCGTGCGCAAGCAGCCTGCAGTAGGCATATCCTGTGTCCGTACTTGAGGATAACATTTGATACAGTGCCTCACATCTTAACTGCAAAATTAATCCACTTAGGACTGTCTCTGTGCCCTTTGTGCCTGTGTTCTGAAAGACAGGAGGACAAAAAAGGCATAATGAAAATCAGGGCATCACTGAGGTTAAAGGAAGGGCATCCCATAAGATGGCACAGCCATGATTTTATTTACATATATATATATATATATATAAATACTAGAATTGCTGCAAGCTAATACTTGTGAGTTCTTGTGGGAACCTTAGGTGAGTTCAGCTTTAGCTCAAGGCACCCAAGTTTAGGTAGCTGTGTCAGAATGTGAAGTTTCTCCTCCTGTTACATTTTATGGAGCATTATTCAGTGTATAATGTAGAGACTTAATAGCTATGCAGCCCATTCTATAGCAGCCCCATTAGATGCTACTGACTCTAACTGAAGTTTAGACACTTGTTCACATATAGAGACCTTCATTTGGATGTTGTTGGCCAGGGTGGGCAAATCTCACCCTTCATAGCATCTTCAAGGATACGTTAGTCCTGCTGCTCTCGTATCCGCCAGTCCTATCTGACAGCATATCTAGGTTTTGAATTCGGTGTTGCACCAAGTCACATGCCTGTGAATAACCCTATTTCAAGGGCTTCTTCCCCTTAAATATACAGAAGTGCATCTCAAAGCCCAATGTCCTTTTTATGCTCTTCTGTCAAGCTACACAGTTAGGGTATAGGGTGAAATGGCTCTTATAGGCTGTAGGTTTCTCCTCCCTCTCTCTCCTATGTCGCTGCCATACTGAGCACTCCTTTTCACTCACCTGCTGCAGAGCCTTGCTCTGTCCATGGTTCGATGCGCACTTTCTACAGCAATATATGGTGTCTGTAATCTCTATAGATTGTGCTGCAGTAGTTCTCAGCATTGCTTCTAGCTTGAATGAGTAATGATCTAAAAAAGTGAAGGCTGCAACATAATTGATTAGATGAAGAAGTATTCTATTCATTCCACCACAAAAATAGAGTTGAAGAACTACTGGCTATACAGAGGAGATGAAAAGGCAAGTTAATCAACTTGCCCTCTCTCATTCTGAAAAATAATTCATTCCTAACTTGTAAAGAAAATGCCATTTATCAAGATAATAGAGCAGCAAATAAAAGTCGAAATATGAGTAACTGAGCA
>PTEX01000003.1:5116877-5164245 GCA_003342815.1 Eudromia elegans | reverse complement strand
GAAAGAAAGAAAGAAAGAAAGAAAGAAAGAAAGAAAGAAAGAAAGAAAGAAAGAAAGAAAGAAAGAAAGAAAGAAAGAAAGAAAGAAAGAAAGAATTAACTTTTACACTGTAGTGGATTGTGCAGAGAGGAGGGCAATGCTGTAGCCGGCAGCTCACAGGAAACACCGTGGCGATGGAGGGCAGGCTCCTGCCGCGCCAAATCAGGGGATCTCGTCTGGAAACTGGACCCAAAGGTACAGTGTGGTACTGGGGTTCACTGCGATGAGCAAGCACCACGACAGCAAAGAGCCTGAGAAGCCGCCTAGCCCTGTGGCAGAAATGGAGCTAAGCACAACAGACCCCAGGGCGTTTCTGGTAGTCCCCTCCTGCTCTGTTTTTTTTTTTTTTTAATATTTGGGTGGTATTTATATAACTTCGTGCCAAATGAACTCCAACCAGGTGAAAAAAATCCTCAGGTACTTATTCCTCACGCTTGAGGAAGGCTGCTGACTGCTCTCGGGGCTTTGTCAAGAGCAGGCAAGAAACTATTGTGAAAATCTAACGGAGCATAAAGTACACGGAGGAGAGAAACGAAACGTAACACCAGATTAGGCCCCAGGAACAGCAGAAAACCCCTCCAGCCTGGCTGCTGGCAAGCATTCAAGCTAGTAATATTCTGGCACTTGAGACCCCCTGTAGCAAACAAAATATTTTGTGAAGTAAAATTGCCTAAGCTATGATGAGGGTTCAAACAGTTGGAATATATAATTACTGAATTTGTTAAGACAGTTCAGACAATTTCGTCATCTGCTTTTGCTAACCTGCATTAGGAAAAGAACTACCCAAGCACCGCACGCCCCGTTCCCTGATGCAGCCTGCAGAAGCCTTTGAGGCTTGTCACAGCTGCGAGATTAAAAGCTCTGAAATCAGGGAATCATGAAAGGCTCTTTGATGTCAGATCAAGCGTCCAGGGTACCAATGGGAAGGGTGCTTGGCAGCACTTACCTGCTAGATCAGTTAGCTCTGTACGACACGGCTCAGAACTGCCCAGCTAAGAAACAGGCAGAAAAAGGCTCCACGGATCTACAGGCAATTGCTGAAATGGCAGGAGGGAGGGAGGAGACATTTTCAGAGAAGCAGCACAACAGGTAATTTCTGCATAGTGCCCAGAAATGCAGTGAATCCTAAATGGAAATTTAACATAGAGCAGAAATGCGTAAAAGGGAAAGATTATTCTGTGAGCTGTCACACCAAAATGTGCAAAAGGAAGGTAAACCTTTCTGAGTGTCATGCATGCAAAAAGCAGACCAGTAAGCTAAAATGATGTCAGAGGGCATAGCTATGAAGGCCAATATCCTGCATAAGACACAGTCAGTGGCATGGCTGTGCGCGCACAAAGTAAAAACAAGGCTGACTCCATGTGAGATCAGAAATAATGGAACGGCTAAGGCACCAAACACTGCTCCTCCGGGAAAGGCTGCACGAAGCCATGGGCTGGTTTGATTTTTAGTTGGTTTTGATTTTTGTGTCAGCAGATGAAAACCAATGAAAGATCAGGCATCGAGACAGCCCTGTGGTTATAGGAAACTTTAAAAATCAATGCTTTTCCAAATTAAAAGAATACTAACATAAAATTATTTGATTTTATTAACATAAAATCATTTGATTTTATATCTTACTATGGTATTTTATATCTTGCTAACTCAACGCAGGAGAGAGAAAGAGCAAAGGCAGCTGTGGTCAGGGAAGGGAGAAGGGATCAGAAAACTAGAGGGAAAACTTCAAGATCACAGCTGAACAGCATCCATGAAAAAGGACAGGGAAAGGAAGAACCGAAGGGGGAAAACATCTTGTAGAGAAACCGCTTTTTTCTTTTTTTTCCCTTTCATTTCATGGCCCTCTCATGGTTGTTCTTCTGTTTTGCTCCATTGTGTATCGACTTGTCGCTTCATTTTCTTTTTAAATCAGTTCCCAGCTCTGTCTCTTATGTTTCCTCGCAGACTTTTGGGCCCCTAAGGCTGTTCCTCTGAGCATAAAAAAAAAAAATGTGCTTGGTCTGCTGTAGTTGAAAGGAATCTCAATGGTCATTAATATGAGAAAAGGGAAGTTTTGCTCTCATGCACCTCACCAGTTGCTGCCCAGATGAATATTAATCACTGTGACATTCGCTAGTTGGACAAGTTTTGCTAGTTCTCCATAACCTGCGTGAACACTGCTGTCCTGAAGACAAGTGCACAGCAAGTTAGGTCTGCCTCAAGTTGCCCTCATCCATGAGAAGAGCCCACTAGAAGGGCGAGCCAGGTTCAACTCTGTTCTTTAAATGAAACTCCCTGGGGGGACTTAGAGATCCCGACAGTCCCGCAGAAAACATCAGCCACCATCAAGAAGGAGTAAACAAGCAGATAACCAAGTTATTAGCAAAACCAGGACCAGCCAACGACGCCTGGCAGATAGAGCTTGTTAGATGAAGAACTAAGATGTAATTCATAAGTTTGCTTCGGGGCATATGCAATTTCCAGAGATTCTCTCCGAGATAAATTTAATTCCCTAAATATTCCACTGCTAAGAATTAGGCAGAACAGTGAAGTCTATATTGATGATATGGTCATTTGGGTTGAACCTGCAATGTTATGTTCCATAACTCCAACTTCTACCCTTTGCAGCAGTCAGACATGAATTATTAAATTATTAAATTTCATACTATGCAGTAAGCAAAAAAAAAATTACATTAATAGTGGCAATAATATGTCCGGATTTGACTTCAAAGCAGGATAGGCATACAAAAACTAAACAGGCATGATAACTCAATGGAAAATGTTGTATATGCTATCCTGGCAAAAATAGTACACTTCTTGATAAAAGTACATAAAATGTGAAGTGGAAAATCCAGTGCCAGATGAAAAAAAAAAAAGGTGAAACAAAGAATTAGTATTTTCCACTGCAAGTTCCAAGTTTCATATTAAAGAGGAAAGAAATACAAAATTAATGGTAGGTTTTAGGTTAAGAATGCAAAGGACAGAGCAAATATTTTATAAAGTTGTTTCGATCATAGTTAATTTTGATCTAGTTCTTTCTTTGAAAAAAAAAAAAAAAAAAAAAAAAAAAAAAAAAAAAAAAAAAGGGAAAAAAAAAAAAAAGAGAAAAAAAAAAAAATATAAAAAAAAAGAAAAAAAAAAAAAAAAAAAAAAGGAAAAAAAACCCCCACTAACTAGATCCACAGAAGAAACAGGTCTTTGCAGCTCTTTTTGTAGGAAGAAACTTAAAAGGTGGCCTAAATTACAATTACACCTGCACAATGTGAGGACTAACCTTGCTCATGCCCCTTTGGTTCATTTTAAGTGAATTTTACATGTGCTGGAGAAACCACTCCTAGTAGCAGTTAATCTGGCACCTGGAATCACAGAACAGTTGAGGTTGGAACGGGCCTCTAGAGATCATCCAGTCCAACCCCCTGCTCCAGCAGGGACACCCAGAGCACGGGGCACAGGGTGGCATCCAGGCGGGTTTGAAGATCTCCAGAGAAGGAGACTCCACAACCTCTCTGGGCAGCCTGTTCCAGGGCTCTGTCACCCTCACTGTTAAGAAAATTTTCCTTAAGTTTCTGTGGAACGTTTGGTGCTTCAGTTTGTAGGAACTGAAAGCAAACCAGTTGGCATGTAAGTCCAGAATTTTATTTCCTGATGATTTTTCAGCCAAATATTCTTTCAGGAAAGCAGAAAGAATTTGGTTTTAGTCTTAGAACATCATATTTGAATGTTATACTGAAATAAAGGATCCTTTTGCAATGGAAACTCTAAATACTCAAGTTAAAAAAAATTATGATTACCATGTACATTATACAAGTTCATTGTACAAGTACAATGTTCACTATGTTTTATTAGAAACATTTGTTCTATATGAGCTGGAGTTATTCAAGAGAAAGAAAATTCCTGTTGTGAGAATGGTTTTAGTTTCATGGTATGATGAAATCATGGATATAATTATGGATATGATCATCTCAACCTCCCTCATGTCACCAGGTCTCCCATCACCTTTTGCTGCTGATCCATCTGCAGAAGCTCTTCTTGTTGCTGCTCTTGTTTCTGCCAGGTTCAGTTCCCAATGGGGCTCTGGCTCCGCTAACCTCACTGCTGCCTGTGTGGACACTGTCTCCTGGGTTACGTGTGCCTGGCTCCGCTTCATGTGTCCTTCCTTTTCAAGTCTGAGTTCTATTAGATGCTCCTTGTCCATCCACGCAGGCCTCCTGTCACCAGCGCTTGCTTTCCTGTGCACAAGATGCATCACTCAGGAGCCTGAAAATCAACCACCGCTCCTAGATCCTTCTTTTCTCCAGTCCACAGTATTCCTCCAAGCCGTTCTCTTTAACAGACCTAGGTCTGCTCTCTGAAGGTCAAGGCTGTGACCCTGCTATTTGTCCTGCTCCCTCCTCTCAGGATTCTGAACTCCAGCATTTCGTGGTCACTGCAGCCTGGCCTGCCCCCAACCTCCAGCAGTTCCCCAGCCCTTCCCTGTTTGCAAGCAGGAGATCCAGCAGAACATCGCTCCTCATTAGCTCTTTGTGTTGGGATTAGCACCTGTGTTGGGATGCTGTCAGCCACAGCCTCTCCTTCAGAAACCTCCCAGACTCGTGCCCTGCTGCCTTGGCCTTCCAGCAGACACCAGTGCTGTTGAGGGGTTTGTTAGAGAGTCAGAATTTAGTGTTTAATTGACTTTATTAAGCCATCTTTGGACCTTTTGAAAGTACTTGTTTCCAAATAACACAGAGAACACAAAGAATGGCCAGAGCTATGACAGTTTCTTTTTTTTTTTTTTTAATCTTGGTTAACAACTCAGGTAATCTTATTTTGCAGTAGAGCCAGCACATTAAGGAAATGGAAATGTAATCAAGACAGTAACAGATAAATGAAAAGATAGAAAGCACTTACCTTATTCTGACCTCTAGCTAAGCACGTAAAACAAACGTTTAACAGGAAGAGAAGGCCAAATCACTTCCAGGGAACGTGAGTCAGCTGAAATTGAATTAACACCAGAGTAGTGAAAGAAATACGGAATGAATGGCTCAGGTGAATTCAAGAGAAATAATTACTGGCTCTCATGAACATAGGTGGCAGGATTTTACTCCTCATCCGTAACAGCTGAGAATTTTGTCCCTTTTCCCTCCGAGCGCGGCTGGGTAACCTCAGGAGTTGCCCAGGGTCACATTTTCCAACACATCCACTTAATTTACAAGCCTCAGGCTTTGGGCAGTGATTTCAAACCAGGTCCATAGAAAACTCCAAGTGTCTATACATCCTTTTGAAAACACAAGACTCGTTGAAGTGTCACTATATATGAAAATCCAGCAAAATAGACGCAAATCAACAATCAATTTGCAGTCCTGCCCTTCAGTCTGACAGCGTCACTTCTCTCCTTCCACTGACTCTGATAGCTGTAACACAGCAATGAGGGTATTTGCAAAGACTGTGCAAGGGTAATCTAAGGTTTGTGCGTTGTACTGAAATTAGCACAGTAGACTTAAAATGCAAATTGCTTTTATACATGACATTTATTTTAATATGTAAAACTTTATACCAACCCCTGCAGTTTTCTTTCAGCATTGTCCAGCAGTCCCTAGGGGAATAAATTTCACTTAATCACAATTTTCCTGCTTGGACAAAACCTGTCTGGCATCATAACTAATTAATTTTCATTTTGTTTTGTTTTGTTTCGTTTTAAGCCAAACCAGACTACAATATTACCGTGATTGGTCTGTTTAATTTGTTAGGTGCTTTTGTTCGATTTTACAGGCCCTTGTTATCAGCCATTTGTCTTTGATGTTCTCTCTTTCTGTGTTTGTTTCCAGTCGTAAAACATCTGTTCTGTTCTCAGCGTAATTGCGAAAAGTCAAGATAATGTCATTAGGCAAACATCCTTTCGCCAGTGAATCTTTTTTTTTTTTTCCTAATGGGAATTTAGCTGAAAGGAACACTATTTCTTTTATCAAGAAATGATAATTCACTCATCTATTTGGTCTGGGTGTGGGCTGGCGAAGAGCTGCCGTGCATGTTCCTATAACAAGGTCTTTGTAAATTTGGCTCCTCCTTGTGGACCATCTTTGAAACACGACGTTGGGCAATGTCTGATCTCTGCTCTAAAAAAAAAAACTATAGCTGCATTTTTAGGTTGCCTAGGCCTAGAAACACACAGAAATCCTTGACGAATGACGTCCAGAAAGCAGTTC
Organism: Eudromia elegans; assembly: GCA_003342815.1. Lineage (NCBI taxonomy): Eukaryota > Metazoa > Chordata > Aves > Tinamiformes > Tinamidae > Eudromia > Eudromia elegans. The sequence continues at coordinate 5,158,045 of PTEX01000003.1, read as the reverse complement.
AGTTCAGTTGTGTGTCAACAGCCATTTCACATTCCCTGGTAGACACACAGTACAAGACCAAAGCTCTCAGGATTATGCACTTCTGTAAAAAGCCAGACCGAGGAGGGGAATTTTACATTAGCTGGAGAAACCACCTCTCGTAGCAGCTACCCTGGTACCTGGAAGGACCTGGAGAGGGAAAACTTCTGTAAGCTGTGTGCCCATCTGGGTGTCTGCCACAAAGCAGCTGGAGGAGCCACCCAACCGCTGGCCTTAACATCTTCTATGAGTTGAGCTGAGGCCATCCCCGGGACAGGGCCGTGCTGATTTTCCTAATGTCAAATAGCTAAGAATATTGATTTTTCATTGGAACTAGGGTTATAATAACAATGGACATGTGATATGAAAATAATCAGTTAAAAAACCTTTCCCTAATAGTTGTCAGCTATTTGACTCATATATTATCCAATATCCATGCTATTAAGTACAGAAAAAGCCCTAAAAATACAGAGATATTGGAAGCTTTTTTTCTGTACAAGTCTTTAGATAAAATAAACCAATGTTTGCCCTTTTACATGTGATGACACTCAACAGCAGTGAAAGGAGTTAAAACTTCTTAAAGAAAGGTTTCCTTATAATAGACCCGTAGACTGCTGTAGAAGGGGCCTGAATGAGTCATTGTCATCACTTCTGCATCATGGTCCCAGAGAGAATCATGGCATAAACACCCAAATACCTGTAGGACTTTAGAAAAGCATTTGGAATTTGGAATTCTTTCCGTACCTTTAAGGATATGAGCTACTTTGGACATGACAGGCAGTAAGTTGTTTCATTGGCCAGTTATTTTGGATTGCATACTATGGATTTCTTGTACCTTTCTCTACAGTTTCTTGGCTGTGGAGATGGTATAGATGACACAGACGAACGGAATATGAGAAGAATGCCATAGTGATTCTATAGCTTTGATGCATACCTGCATGGGTTAATTGGAAACTGTGTTCCTGGTTCAGCCAATTATCCAAACAAATGCTTTCTGCAGAAGCTAATATTAGTATATTTATTTATGCAAATTTCTCATCCTGAAACACTGGAAGAAAGACACCTTTTAAAATTCAATACTCATACTGCTCCTCAATGGAAGAATAAATTGATCTAGCCAGGCTGAAACAGACTAAGAAGACAAAGAATCTGAAAATATGTGAAATGGCAGAGGAACTTGACATATGAATGGATGATGGATAATAACCAGCTTGATAATTTTTCCATGTAGAAAAGAGACAGCCACTTTATAAACAAGGCAGGCATAGGTGTTCTTTGAATATAAATTGTCTCTGCAGAGTCTCTGTTCTGCATTAACAGTCCTCGGTTTTATGAGAACATAATCCTGTCATTTCTGCAACATTAATCCTGCCATCGTCCTAAGAAGAGCAGACCTGTGGGTGCAGTCAGAGCTGGACAGGTGATTTGCAGAGTCCATCAGCCAAACTTTCATCCCAGCAGGTAATCCTGATCTTTAGCAGCAGGTAGAGGCTTCTTTCGGAAGGGAGTTTACTGAGCAGGCTGCAGTTGGTCACAGGTACTATGGATGCCTCTGCTAAAGCAGCCACTGCTAGTTATCCCAGGCCTTGAACCCAGTGATCTTCTGACCTGAGCTCTCTGAATGTTCTCATGTTGCTAAATTTGGTCAGTGAAAGTCAGGCTTCCTCTGTGTACCTGATGGGGAGCAGGTAAAGAAGGCAAATAATTGGCTTGACTTATTCACAGCTCCTCCCTGCCTGCCGGAATCCTGGTGGAGATCCTGTGGTTCCTTTTTTGCAGGTTTTAATTGGCAGGTCCCAGCTTGTTGATCTGATGGTCGTGCCTGGTTCTGAAAGATAAGGCCAATCTTTCAGCAGCCTAAAGACTCAATTATCTCAAGTTTGGAAAACTCTACAAAACTTGACATTATGTGCAACTTCCCAAACTTTGTAATAAACCTTAATTTTATTAATGTCTGCATTACTAAAAAACTCACCTGATATTTGAGACTGAGACCTGTACCACAAGTTTTACTTAAAAGCACATAAGGTGCTAAATGCAATGCCAGAGAGAGACTGCTGTGTGGTAACCCCCTCATCTCCTTTTGCTGCAGAATTTGTGCTGTATCTGTGCGCTTTCTGAACAGATGCAGCCTGAACTCGGCCTCTGTGTGAGATGAAAGGTGCCTCATCCTTCCCCGAAACGCAAAGCACATGTGCTAGCACGGTGCCTGCTACGCCGCCCTTCACATCTTCAGCTGTCAAATGGAGTGGATTAGGGCTGAGACACTGAAACCTGTGGCTGTCATTAGTGCGTTTCTGAACACTGCTTTGAATTTATTTGGAAGAGATATTCACCACCTCTGAATTTACTCCACGCGGCTGCTTGAAAGCAGCCTCTGAACTTAGTTTTTGTTTGTCCTTCCTTATATTTGCTGTGAAGTTTGGCCTGGCTACGATGCTGCTAGCAGGGGCTACCGGCCCAAGCACACCCAGCTCACGAGTTCGAGTGCGTGTGAGCTCTGGCTGGCACCAACTGGGTGACTCATATGTCAAGAACGTGTCTCTACGTTCACTTCAACTCCATAGCTTGAGATTGCTCTGCCTTTGCTTTTCAGCTGGCATCAAAGACATGGGGTTTTGTCTCCAGGCATTTTCCTTGGTTTCAACTGGAATTTTCAAATGTTTCCATTTCATAGAGAAGCAAATACAGTATTCTGTGCTCAGAAAACATTTTCCTTAAATGACGCACAGTGAACAGCCATGTCCTTTTTCAAGTCCCTCCTTCCATTAATTGGCCTGTGCACTGTTTACTTAGACAAAAGCTATTAAAAAGATGGACTCTTCACTATGTTTAAAAGTATCTTTCTGGAGAGAATTGCTGGAAACCTCATTACTCAGTATTGAATGTAAATATTGTCATTCTGTTAGGATCAAGGCCTGTGTTTTTACAGGGCAAGGCCTCCATTTCCTCTCTCTCTCTCTCGTCCTCTCGGCGGTTCAGGCAGGCAGTAGTTCTCACAGGTGTTGAAAGCCCAGATCACTCCAGTGCTTCAGTCCCTCTAGACATATGAGAAGTTCAACATGATTCCTAACTTAATCTTCAATTTATAGTAGGGAAATCCCAATACATTTTTCAACTAGTATATAAAATAGGCAGGCGTCAATCTCTAAAACCGTCTTCTTTATCTATTGTGAAAAAAGTTGCACAGGGAAAAAATGCAGTGAAGCAAAATAAAATAAACATCAAAAAAACAATACTAACTATGACAAAAACTAATAGGTGAGAGAAGGGTGGAAGATATGCCAAAATGAACATGATAAGCTTTGGAGCAGGACATCTGCCTCAAAAAGCCCATTTTTATACCCAAAGCAAAGCACTTGCTTGGTATGCTCATGTGCTAGGGAGCTCTTTGGCATGACACAAAGATACCCTGGATAATTTTAAACGGGCATTCATAAGTGGGAGAGCTCCTGGAGAAGTTTTTGTTCTGCTTGCAGCTGTACATTTAATCCGGATGTTATATCGCAACACACATTGTTCCACCTAACCTACTGTCAGGTTTCATTAGTGCGATGTGGCGTGGCTCAAGCCCTGAGAATGACAAAATCAGCTCACCTTTATTGCCTCGGTGCCATTTTGACACTTGGACATTTGTTATTGCCATCAAAGTGGATGTTCTCTAGAGGCTGTTATTAGTGAAGATGCCTTCCTCATTTAAGAGGGCGTATTTTCTCATGATTTACTCGAAGGGCTGCTGTTTCCATAAGTTTTAAAATAATACAATTACAATGTCAAAAGGTTAATACAAGGATTGGTCTTTCCCAGCATGCTGGCCTGTTCCTGTAAGGGTTTGGCACTTGAATGAATCATGTGCTTAGACAAAATGTGCCTAGACCAACCAAATATAAACAGTTTTTAAAAGGTTTATCCTCACCTGCAGGCTTCTCTAAAGCAGAACTGCCTTTCTTGTTTAACCACCTTTTAGTCAACTGGTTCCATTCTTCCTGTATAACCTGTCACCATTTACTGAAAAAGTCAGCAGACCTGGTTGTCCCTCTCATTTGCGCAGTTCTGGCCTGCTGGATCTCAGCAGCACAAGGATTGCCTAGACACTGAGTAGGCTGTCCACTGGTATGGAGATGCTTTGAGGATTTAATTATTATTCTTGGTGGCTTCCTCATATTTCCAATTTGAAAACTCTGATGATGAGATTAAAAGGACAGCCCAATGCAAAAACTTTACACCTGCTGTACTCAGTAAGCCCACCACCAACAACTTCTGCAGACTTGTCCTTGGACTCACCTGATCTCCTGAAGTCCTGGAGAATTATGTTCTTAGCTCCTGTGGGAATAGCTGTTATCACAGAATCACAGAATGGCTGAGCCTGGAATGGACCTCTAGAGATCATCTGATACAACCCCCCTGCTCTGCCAGGGACTCCAAGAACACGGGGCACAGGGTGGCATCCAGGCGGGTTTCAAGATCTCCAGAGAAGGAGACTCCACAGCCTCTCTGGGCAGCCTGTGCCAGGGCACCCTCACAGGAAGGAAGTTCTTCCTCATATGGAGATGAAACTTCCCATGTTTCAAATTGTAGTCATTACTTCCTGTTCTGTCATTGGCCACCAATGAGAAGATTTTGGCCCCATCATCTTTACAGTCTCCCCTCAAGTATTTTGTACATGTTGATAAGATCCCCTCTCAGTTTTCTCTTCTCTAGGCTAAACAGGCCCAACTCACTCAGTGTTTTCTCATAAGATAGATGCTCCAGTCCCTTAATCATCTTTGTCACTCTACACTGGACCCTCTCGAGAAGTTCCATGTTGTGCTTCTACTGGGGAGCCCAGAACTGCACACAATATTCTAGATGTGGCCTCAGCAAGGTGGTAAGAAAAGAGGGGACCCAACATTTTCTGGGACATGTTGGACCTACCATCCATATCCACATGGACTGCTGTGTGCACGTGATGGTCCTTGTGCCTGCATGGGGCAATGGTGCATGAGCAGCTAGGTGCAACAGGTGATTCATCCACCCTGTCAGAAGTAACAGGGTAAGAGTCCAATGACCAGCAACTCTAAGAAAAAAATTGGCATCCAGAAACAAACCACTAAGTTGGTTTCCCACCATTTTGACAGAATTCTGCAAGGGTTTATTATGTAAAAAGACTGAAGCCACCAGCAGAACTATTAACCATAAGCCCTACTTAAAATTTATCATTGTGAAAGGCAGGTTGCATTGCTTGTAGAGACAATCAGAAATTCATCAGTGTAATTATTTTGGTTTGGAAATTTCAACAGTTTGTATGGATATGGAAATCATATTCTGCTTGCTTCTAATCAGTCACTTTGCCACATGACTGTGGACAAACCAACCTGTGTGCCCTGCTTATAAAATGGGATAATTCTGTATTTTACTTGATGACAGCATATCTCATCTTGACTCCTTAGTGAAGACAATGACAAAATGCCACTTACTTTGATAGTGTCAGGACTACACCTGCCCTGTCCCTAAATAAAATGCCTTCCTACTCTATTTTTCTAACTAAAACAGTGGATGGATACCTCCCAGTTCTTCAGCCTTTTATGCATCTCTGTTTTCCTCTCCTGCCCTCACTTCTTGTCCACGCAGGGCAGCTTCTAGCAGAGATACCCAGCTGTGCAAATTCATGTGCGAGCAGGAGGAAACCTGCGAGCAGGGTGGCTGCAGGTCCCCGCAGCTGCGGAGCTGGGCACTGGCCTCCCCCGCTTCGTTTAGGAAAACATTTAAATTATTCAAAGGAATTCCGTGGGCAATAACCATGTTAGCTAACACTGAAGAACTGTCTGCATGGAGTATAAATTCTTTAGGAAGGGCATTTGAGCCATGTTTGGGCCATGCCTAATAATATGGGGCTTAGATCACCCAAGGAGCTCTGGGTTGCCATCGCAGAATAAGTCCTTAATGTTACCAACAACAGTCAACGCAATCAAAGGCCTACACTGCAAATAGTAATACTTACTATTTTTTTAAGTGGAAAATACCCGAAATTAGTAAAGGGAACAGCTAGAATCCTTGGAGAAACGTTTTAAAAAGATGAAGGTTATATAACCTGCTTAAGACATACACCAGTTGGGATGCTCAGGGTAGATTTGATTACTGTAGAGATAAATAATCACAGTATGTCCTAGAAATGCTTTTAACTAAACACAGGAACAGGCCTCATGTTGGGAAGCTTTTTTTCCTGACACTCCCAGCAGAATTCACTAGCACAAACTGTTTCTTATTAGAAAAAAATATTTTATTTAATATAGAAAAGCTAAAATATGTGTGCAAACACTTGTAAGTACCCCGTGTCTGTCTATATCATATAAGAATGACTTGGAGTTTTGGGCAAAGAGGCGTGATGCCTTGGGGAAATTCAGCACCCCTGGAAGGGCAGCAGTGGCACTTGCAGTGCAGGGGGTTCCAGCCGAAGGGAGCCCAGCGCTGGAGGAGGACAACACCAGCAGCTCTGCCTTGGGCATGGTTTCCTGCAGCGGCTGCAGCAATGACGGGGCCGTGGTGCAGAACAGCACAGGCAGAACAGGGAGGTATCAAAGAGGCCTCCTACTGCACAGCAAAAAGGTCTGGGGTAATCTGAAGTTACTGCTTTGCTGTAACGTGAGGTTAGGTCCTTTTCTTTGCTGACGATGGGTATCAGGTGGAATGAAATTTAGTGACAATTACTTTGCCTATAATAATAACCTATAATAACTCAGAGGGAAGTTTCTTTCTCCCCTCTGCCTGACTACCAGCCCATTGCTGAAGTTCCTCCCGCGACACAGCGGAGAGCCGGCGCTGGGCTGCGATCACGCGGGGAGAGGCAAACCCCGCGGCGTTCGCCGTAGTGCAGCCTGGGCTCAGCCGGGCCGCGGAGCGGGGAGCCAGGCAGGGGGCAGCATCTGCTCAGCCAGCGGGCGGGCCGGGCCGGGCCGCGCTGCGGAGCGAGGCCTGGAGCCCCGCGCCGCGCGGTGCCGCTCCGCTCACTGCGGTGCCGCTCCGCGAGCAGCGACCTGCGCTCCGCCCGGCCGCCGGGGCGCTCTGCGCGGCGGCAGCGCCCCGAGGCAGCACAGAACCCGCGGTAAAGGCGTTTCCTATGGACAGCAAAGTGTTCTGCGGAAGGAAACCTATTGCTCCCCGATTTGTACAGCATTCATGGCTAGAAAACTGTGTGCTAAGAAAAGCAGCAGCAGCAGCAGTAAACAGAACATCCGACTGCGGACGTCTTAGTGTCACTAATTATCCTTAGTGCTCATTTAAGTGGAAGCTGAGCAAAAAGAGACAACTATTCCCACTAACTGCTAATCCAGCAGTTCCTGCTGCTCATAGGCACAACTGTTGTTTCTTGGTGGTAAAACAAGGCTGTTTGCATGAGGACACATTGCTCTGCAGAACAACATGTGGACAGTTGTTTCCTTCTGACACTGACACTGGAAGTGTCAGATTGAACTCAGTTCTTGATCCTCATCTGTTCTGTGTGATGGACATTATACAAATAGGAACTGTGACAGCTCCTTTTTAGACCATGAGTACCTAAAATCAGCATCTGGCAGACAGTATCACAAATCCTAAGCACCTCTGTGGAGCTAAGCCTCGTGAAGTAGCGCCTGTCATGTGTAGTTTGGTCTTTCTTTCATCTTATTTGGGAGACAGGGAGAGATGTTTCTGCACTGGCAGAGGGTTTGTTTGGGTGGTTTGTGTTTTAAAAGCATTTACTTTAAAATGTGCTCTGCAGTAGCTTTTGAAAAAGCAATGAGAAGAAAAGTATGTTCAGCACTCAGGAGACACCTCTGTCCCTGTTCACGTGCCACACAGCCAAGCTTTGCTCTACCTTTTGGAGAGGCAGCTTCATTTTGGGCTGCCATATCTGTCTGCACGTGCTCAGACAGCTGCATGTATCCGTAGCTAGGAGCTCTTCGGAGCGAAGGCCTGTGCCGTGCAGAGCTCCAGAGGCTTCCCCAGGAAGGTGCAGGGGTTTTGCTTGCAGAACAGGCACAGTGCCATGGTCCCTGATGCTCTTTCAGGAGCTGATGTCCTTGTGCCTCCTCCCCTGTGTTGACACACTGAGATTTATAATGCAGCGGGCTCATACAGCTCAGCTGTGTCTCCAGCGAGTGCTGGATAGTTGATTTCATTCCTTCCTCGGACCACTGGAATTGAGGGGAGGTTTGTCATTAACTGGAAGTGGAGCAAGATTTGGCCTTGAAGGCTATGTTCACTAATGGTCTGCAGGTGTCCAGGCCAAAACTAATTTAGTGTTTAAACTTCTCGCTCATTTCCATCTAGAGCTTTCATTCTGCATGCTGAGGTATTCCCAGCCCAGGACGATGGTCCAGGGCTTCCCTTGCAGCCAGACTGGGATGGGGTAGTTAGCTAGGGTAGGGCCAGCTTCTGTAAAGGTTCAGAGGACTATCATGGCCAAGATCTAGGCACCAGGTGCCATCATGGCTGCCTTCTTCTCACTCCTCCCAGGGCTGTTCCTGAATCTTATCTTTGACCACTTAATATAATCAAGAGCCATAATCTTAGAAGAAGGGGCCACAATATTCTCTCATCCTTTTCAAATGCCTTCCCAAAGCTGTCATTTTTCACAAGTCTTCTCGCTCCCTTTCTCTCCTCAGGCCCACGTCTTTCCCATCTGTTCCTGAACTTGTGTGCAGTTTCAGCAGGAGGAGGCAATGTGTCCCTGTCTCTCCCACCCTCCCCACCTCAGCAGTTACTCCTGGGAGGTGGCAGGAGCAGCTCTCACACTCAGCTCCCTACTTTCTACTTCCACATTCACATATGGCCCAGGTTGACAAAAGTCGTGAATACCCAATATTATCCTAGTGAATTGCAGGCATGTTTGTTTCTCATTCAGTTTTAATTAGGACAAGACCACTGGGAGGCCTTTGAAAGGTTCTGAGACCTGTTTTAATGACATCCTTTTGTGTGTTTTTCCAGACAAGCTTTAGCGGGTCAACTCATGGAAAAGATAATTAGCAATCTACAAATATACTCCTCAAAAAGCAAAGTTGTTTATGTTACTTAGCAAAACAAACAAACAAACAAATGGATCTTACTGAGGCATGGCAATTTTTTAGCTCTTATGCATATAAGTGAACAGCTGAAATGAAATGGCTGGTATCGACCTGATTTCTTGCTCAACATGAGTGGGCAAAAAGAGAGATGGGGAGGGCTCCTCTGTGTCATGAAAGTGCATGCCAGGAGAGAGCTCTTGCTTCCTACCTGCAGTAGCTCAAAGGGAAGCAATGGCCCACACTCACTAGGAGGGGTGTCTCCATTGCGTGTCCTCTGTCTGCTCAGTGTAATCACAGAATCACAGAATGCTAAAGGTTGGAAGGGACCCCTGCAGATCTAGTCCAACACTCCTGCTCCCTAGACAGGTTGGAAGGGACCCATAGAGCACATGGCACAGGGGGGCATCCAGGTGGGTTTGGAAGGTCTCTGGAGAAGGAGACTCCGCAACCTCTCTCGGCCCAGCCCTCAGCTTTATAAACCAGAACTTTGTTCCACATTTCTAAAGCGTTCACAGTCATGATATACAATAATCCTTTCCATAAAGATGTGTGTATGTAGGCACAAGTGAGTTGAAACTGCTGAGAACAGACAAACCACCTTCACTATGCCCTCTGGCATAGTCACTGCCTCCGACACATAGCGCAGTAAAGCTGCCCATTTGTCTTTTGCTCAAATACATATGGAAATGTTGTACAGTCAAGCTGATGTAAAGATAGGCAAGAGGGACATTTTTGAGCTTTAAGAGATATTACAGCCCTGCCAATGCATTTTTCTAAGCATGTTGCAGTAACAAAAGTTCCAGGCAACAAAGCACAGTCCCATGTCCTACTCCAAGACATTGTTTATTAATCAGTACAACAGGCTTCTAGTCTAGAACAATTTCTGACTCCCAGGATGGTTGCATCCTCTTCCAGATCATTTCCAAGCTGGTCCATGACTGTGGTAGTAGCTTAACATTTCACTGTAACTTTCCCTAACAGATCTGTTTTGTTTTTCTTGGCCTTGTGTGCATCTTCTTCCTTGTTTGCTGCTGATACACAGTACTGCTTTAAAAACTAACTATTTAATTACTTCGGTGTTTTTTTCCCCTCTAGCAGGAATTATTAGAGTGCAGATATCACCAAAAATTTGCAAAAAAATTCCATGTGTCTGGTGGGGGATTCTGCAGGAAGGAGAAGTGAGAGAAGTCACCTCATATTAAAGCAACTGTCTTGAATCCAACATAAGAAAAGACAGCACAAGTGAAAGCTTCTTTACTTGATTTTACTGCAACAGAGACTTCTTTGTCAAAGGGTCAAAGTGAGTTTCATGCAAATTTATAGAAACTCACTATCTCTTGAAGTGCTGGAAATGGGCTGTGAGATGTGTACCAGACTCCCACTTTGTGATTTTACATCTCCGTAGATGTGCTCCTGTGTTTACGTACAACACACGTGTACTACATCAACCCTCCTCTTCAGGCATTATATCAGCCTTTGAAGAGAGCTTCTGATAGAAGCTCTTCCATGATGTAAGTTGAGCATCTGTTCAGGGTGGATCCTTTAAATACGTTACTTGTTAGTCACAATGGAGCCTTGGTGGGAAGGTGGGAGGCCTGATCCTAATCCCACTGAAGTCAGAGGAAAGACTCCCATTAATTTCAACAGGCCTTTGGATCAGTGCCTGTGTGAAGCTGTTTCACAAGTGCCAGCTTGCTCTGAGCAAGCTAACGATGCCTACATTTCTTCTGGCCTCCTAGGACACGCTGCAATACAGAGCTCTTCTTTGCCCCAGTTTCTCTAGACTTTGTTAGGAGGGATAACATCACTGTCCTGAGCTGTAATTTAGGGTCTTGAAGGTTAGGAGGAGAAACAGGCGATAACACCAGGAGTTTTTTTGATATATCCCTTTTTATTTGCAAAAAACGCAAATACTTTTTTCCATAGTACAGTTAGGATCAAGTGGTTACAACTCTCTCAATTCTAGCACCAAAGTTTGTGAAATTATTTCCCTGCCTTTTAGAACATGCCTGTCCATAATGCTGTCGTAGTCTGACTTATCATTACCTATTCCCTACTTACCATCTCCTATCCAGTTTCTATTTATGCTAAACATTTATACTTCCAGATTTACGCTTTTGGGGGATGCTCTAGATTTGTATATATGTGATCTCTTGCTTCATGGTCATGACAATAATAATAATAATAAAAATAAAAACAAAGCATGGTACTCCCAGTTTCCTGATATTTTGCCGTCTCTCCAGTACTGCTCTGTTAACTCTGTCTCAGGTGTTTTTCCAGCCCAGAGAGAGCTGACAGGATGGTTGTTCACACCACCCTCCAAAGCAGGAATTATCTGAAAGGTGTCAGAAGGATCAGGAGAAGGGAAGGGCCTGAATGGGCTTCTCTGGCCATTTCATTCCCAAATGAAGCCCACAAAAGACTGAGCCACATGTTTTTAAGTGTGGGGCAAGAATTCAGGATTTCTGGGAAAAGGAGGGAAGGGTCCTGGACAGTATCTGCAGAATTGTCCCTACACACATGGGCAGCTTGTTTTGAGCAGTCAAGCACTTTTCTGAGCAGGATTAAATTATTAATGAGAGTGTATTCAAAATGCCTGTCAAGGTTATTGCTGACAGGATTTCCCATCTCAAAGCTTTGTAAAGATGGGGAAAGACTTTCTGGAAACAAATTCTACCCTTGAAGAACTATTTGGCATCAAAATATGAATTCGGTGGATTTGTACTGACCTGTCAGAAGGTGATTTTGTTACTGCTGCTTCTCCTGCTGAAGTGTGAGGGTTGACTTGTGCACATGTCGTGTTCAGAGTGGGGAACATGAGCAGGGCAAATCCAAAGAGAAGAGTTACTGTTTGTTGGCACAGTATCTCTGAGAAGAAAGACTATACACAAGCACTAGTAATGTAGCTTGGGTGCCAGCCTAATCCTGAGGGCCTGCTGTGTTCATTACAATGACACATTGCATTCTGCAGTGCTGGGAGATCATTTTATCATGGCATTAAATATAAACTGAAGTCAAAGTAGAGACTGGCTTTTTTAATGCTGGTGAGGTCACATAATGCACCCCTAGAAAGCAAGGTTGGGGTGCAGCAGAGGGTGCTACTGAGTAGAGGCACTAACCAACCCTGTGCAGTGGCTGTGTGGGCAGCAAAAGTCTAACCAGGACTCTTGCTCCCCTCAGTTCTTCTCACAGCAGGGATATGTGACATAGGGCAGTGCCATGCTGAGATATGGGCCCCAAATGAGCTGGCATGGCTACTACGAGCAACTAATGGATGAGCTGACGGATGGTGAGCTGGCTTGGTTACCAGGATCAGCCACGCTGATGCAATGCTTGACCTGAGTTAATTGGCCTTTCTGAGAAACCACCTGCAATTTGTCCAAGAAGAGGTTCTGTGTCAACATGCCCATTTCTTTTCCTAGCCCTCACACTACTCTGAGCATCTTCTGACGAGCAGTATAGACATACCCCTGTAGTTGATGTAAACAGACAAACCTCTCTGGTCCTGGGTACTATGAGAGATGGTTAGTTTCAACATCTTGCAACATCTTAAAAACTCTTCCCCTTTTCTGCTATTTCAGGGTACAGTTGGCCTATATTTTTCTAGCATATGCAAAACTCCAAACAGTGCAGGTAGGGAAGAGAGTTACATTGAAAATACGGGCCACTGGAGAACAGCTGGATTGTGCTTATCTATAATTAAATAAAGAATAGAGCTCTAAAAGTGTTTACAGATTGCAAAACAAAAGCAGATTGAATATGTTTTAAATTCTAGGAACTAACTTAAAATTTGCTATAAAACAAATATATGGCTTGCAGCTGGAAACCTGTCAAAATACTCAAATCATTTCTCTGCACTGTCTGGAAAAAGATTTTGTGCCCAAAGACTTCAGAACAGTAACAGATGTACTATTGCATAAGAGAGACATCCCTGCTTTGAATTTCAGCGTATAACACAGAAAGGCATACAATATAAGCTCTTTTCATCTTCCTCAGGCCTTTTTGTTTCCTCCTTAACATCCCGTTCCGTGCACTTCTGTGTTGAAGTGATTAGCAGAGATATGGAAAGATGAGAACATACATCATCATAAGAAGAGAAAAAGCCATCTGGCTCGGTGCTTGTGGCTGGCTCTTAATTCAACCATGTTGGGTTTTTCCATGCCCCTCAAGCCCCTCCTTTTCCAGAAACAATCTATGTGATCCCACATCTCTTCCTCAGTAACTTGTTCCAGATGGTCAGCTTTGCACAGAATAGATTTGCCTGGACTTCTCAGTTTAGTCCTAGTTTCTTGATTTTTAGATTACTTCCCCTTTCTTATAAACTCCTTTACCCATTCATCTAGCTGTATTTTTCCTACTTTTTAAATGTAATCTGAAGATATTTGTGTCCTACAGACATCTTTATCAAGCACGCATTCCTTGCCACACAAGAAGGATTCTCTTGTTTTTCAGTGAAGATGTGAAAAGCTGGTTATGGGAGCCTTTGCAATTAGGTAGCTTTAAAGACACTCTTCAATTTATCAAAACAATCAGCACTTTTACTGAATATTTAATGAATCCTATTTAATGAATTGCATATTATTAGCAGTATCAGTCATCAGTCTCTCTGAGCGGGTCGCTTGCTTTAGGATGGCACTTCAGAAAGCTTAGCTCTGCAGTTCACACCTATCTCCTGGCTTCCTGCTCCACACGTCACCAGTTCGCTCCTAACCTCCCTGCTGGAGGAAACCACCAGGTTCCCTCTGAAACGTAATGTGGCTCTGAAGGGGTGACCCACACCTGTACCAGGTGAGCCCGACGGCACCGGGCACTGTCTGGGAGGCAGGTGACCTCATGGCTCGAGCCAAAACCAAGCCAGGCAGCAGAGCTGAGCCTAGTGGAGAGCTGGGTGCCGGTGGTCAAGCCCTACTTGTCTGTTAGAATTGATGCAGCTGAGAAGTCTGTATTGCAAGGACTATTAGAAACTGGAAATAATTATGAAACTATCCAGAGGCCTCACGGGAGTTCAGTGATTGTGAAGATGGAAAAAGAAGGTCTTTTATAATTGCAGTGTTATTCCCTTGGCCATCCCTGCAAGGAAGTTGCCTGCTTTTCTGCACAAGAAGTAAGACTGGGGTCATCGGGGTAGGAAGATTTCCCAGATTTTCCATAACTCGTTCCTCATACTCTTCCCTGAATGCGATGTGATCTCACTTACCCATGGGCTTCCTGGGCCAAGTGTGGAAAACACACTGGTTTCCCAGGCCCAACTCAGTCATTGCTGCAGTTGCTGACCCACACAATACTATATGATGCACTTAATATATCATATTGTCATACCAAGAGGGAAAGCCCTGAAGTAGTTGAGTAGTGAGACTAGAAATCCACACCAGGCTTAGCAATGGGCAGCAGAACACACTCTGAGCTTTGCAAGCTAAAGCTCAACCAGTCACTTGCAGCTTAGCGTGCCAGAAGGGCTCCGCTACACCCCCTCTCCACCACGTAATATTTAACATCAATTAAAATTAATGGCATAGTAAAATGCAAAATAACAGAAAGCCTGCTATAACTACAATTTAAAACACTTTTTTTCAACATGGAAAAAATACTAACCAAAACAACGGATATCTCACAGCTCTTATTGTTTAGAAACAGGGATTTTATTTTTCCAGTCAGACTCTGAATTTTTCCATCCTGTCTTGATTTGGAGTGCAGGGCAAATGCAGTACAGCTACATTTCTGCTTTCTATCCTACACCTTCAGATCACATTGACAACAATTTAAGCAAAAGGATTGCTCAGAGTTGCAAGGATCATCTGATTTACAGAAACTCTTAGACTGGAGATATACCATGCTCTCCCGAAGGGGAGCAGAAAAGAAAGAATGTTTTATGCATTGTGCCGCATATTTTTATTAATATCTTTGCCGTCTCTCTGAATTCATGCTTTTTATGATGGGGAAAAACTTTTAGTGTGAAATCTTGCTAACAAAAGTGGCTAAGTAAGCTCAGGTCCACTTCTTCAGACACAACGGCAAGACCACTCAGTCCAACCATCGTTCTACCTGTTTTCACTCTTCCTGGTGGGAAAGCCTTCCGAGAGCTAATTGCTTGTTTTTATGTTCTATACAGGCATTAGTAAATCTAAGAGGGCTGCAGATACTAAGGTTATTTGTGGTAATTTCAGACTGCTGCGTATTACGTGGGTAACTGTTTCCAGATAAGCACATTATACACACATGTACGTTTTGAAGGATTGCCTGTGTCTTTTTCTAGATAAGTAACACAGCAACAAAGCCTTTCAAGCACGTTCATCTGATTTGAAACGGGACCTTGACTGAACCGTATTCGCAGTTGTTTTAAGGCACTTACAACAGCTGTTGAATGGCTGATCTTGCCTAGCCCACGTACCCAAGAAGAGTTCATGTTAATCATAGCTGTTAAAATGAAACACTATCTTCAGAAAAAACTTTCTAGATTTCTAGCTCTTTCAGGGTTGTGAAAACGTGTTTGTTGCCGATGAGGACTGCCGTTCAGCAATGGAAACCTTGTAGGTCAGTCCTCTGCCCCTGCCTCTATGAGTACATCCAAGTTATGAAAGCCCATGGCTCCGTGGCACCCAGCCTGCACCTACGGCTCTGCAGGATCAGGGCTGTGCTTGCCTGTGCTGTGGGACATATGCCCTGGTGTCAGGCAGTGGTTGCCTTCCGTGGTAGCAGTGTTTCTCTCATGTTTAAATTTCTTGATCCACTCTGTGATTGCCTCAACATTGAGGCTCTCCCAGGTTGTGCCTTTTGCAGAGTTTTTGCCTGTTGCACACTGGAGGATGATGGAATTGGCAGCTTATAAAATGCCAGACAGAGCTAAGCTCAGTTCACTTATTTTTTAATCTGCAATTAAGGCCATAGCTCTTGCTCTGGGGTGTTTGTCTTGTAACATATACACGGAGTTTTAAAAGGTAAATACCCTGATGTTTTCAGACAATCCCAGATTTGGCATCAGCACAGTCCAGGGGC
Organism: Eudromia elegans; assembly: GCA_003342815.1. Taxonomy (NCBI): domain Eukaryota; kingdom Metazoa; phylum Chordata; class Aves; order Tinamiformes; family Tinamidae; genus Eudromia; species Eudromia elegans. Next base: position 5,142,014 of record PTEX01000003.1, on the reverse strand, counting down.
TTAAGGCAGCAGGATCCAAGGGGCGCCCTTCAGTGAAAGGGCAGGAGACAGCAGGTCTGCGAGGTGGGCACTCGGACTGGTGACCGAAAGCCCAGGAGAGGGCACCGTGCAGCGGCCCACGCGTGCCCGTAGCACTGGTGTCCGCTGGCAGGACCCACCACAGCAGCCTGGTGGCTGCCTCGGGCTTGGAGCGTTACCAGATCCATGTGACATTAAGTTTTTTGGCAGGAAAAGCTTTGTGGAAAAAGCAAAAGTTGCACAGGATCTTGTTTTGATTATTTGTTTCTAGCCTTACTACAAATGGAAAAAAATTCTCTGGCGAGTGTCTGCATGTTATTTTCCTATTGTTTTATCTTTCCCTCAGCTCGCAGTGGGGATGAATAATCCTCAAATGCCACTCTGAAGGCTGATGCTTAGCCCAGGTTACAGAGCTGAAATACTGAAGATGGTTCTTTTCCTGTTCTTTCATGATCTTCCTTTCATTTTTTTTTTTGCTTCTGTGACATTCTCTCCTTCTCTATTTTTTTTCCTGCCTTTCCAATAGCAAACTGCAACCATCCTTCCCTTCACAAACAAGCCCTTCATTTTCTTCACACTTTTTAAAGGAGCTTCTTTCAGAAGCAGCATCGTAGGTCGGTTGTGATAAACATGCATTCCCATAGCTAGGACAAGTAAGCCATTAGGAGCTCATCCTCACAAACAAGAGGGCAGTAAAAGTAGAGCACGTGGTGAATATTTTTTGCAACAGTTTTTAAGAGTGTCAATGTAATTTGTAGTAAATTTTCACCCTCCAAATCAAACCGATACAAAGATTATATGTAAATGGAGTTGTCTCTAATGTGTATGACATTCTGAACTTCAGCGTTCATGTGAATAGAACAGAAATCTCAGATAATCAATCTCCAGGAATAAAACTTGCTATCAAAGAACAATTCTCTGAGTTCACTACTTGCAGGTCAAAACTTCACCGAAATACAGGTAATTAGGAAACAAGGGCAAAGGGAACAGGAACAAGCAAGCATCTCTGCAATAGCAGTGACCTTAGTGCAGCTGGGTGTCTCATGGCATTGGGCTGATTGCACTACATCATTTTTAAATGCAAAGCTTTTATTTCAAATCCACAGGATTTTCCACCAGGTAGTAATTATTTGAAAGTTGTTCAAAATGAAGCCTAAAAGGAATTTACTTGACGTTATCTTGAGAAGTAAGTTTATCTCAGGCTTGCTTCCAGATCATAAGACTTATGTTGCAGAGAGTTATGAGATGCATTAGAATGCATAAGTCATTTAGAGGGGGATTATATGATCCTTAGTTATATCTAAATCTAAATTTAGACTTTTTTCTTACCTCCCAGTTTCATTTTTTTGTTTCCATTAAAATGTTTGTTACTCTAGCTGAAAACAGAAACATTATAAATACACTTTTTTTCTTTGTAAAAGTAAAGAGCAAAGCACAAGCTGCTGTGTTAAACCTCAGTTTGGAGAATTAATTTATAACATAAATGTATAATGTCACTGCTAAACTACTGTTCTCAATCTGACAGAAACAGAAAATAAGCATTCAACAATGGAAGTAGAACTTATACCTTGCTATTGCAAGTTTTCAAAGTATCTTACATGTGCAACCATTATGGCAACATCAACAAAACGTCACCCTGGAAGGAAGTGTCAAACCTGGGAGGAATTCCCAAGTCTCCCAGCTTGCCTATCTGTTGAACCATACTATTAACTCCATTACAAGTTGCAAACCTTTAGAGAAGTTCAAGTTTCACTGTAGTTCCAGACATACTTGCCCACCCCTGTGCAGTCTCTCAACTATCTTAGTTTGCAGCCAAGTGATTCTATTTCAAGCCTGTATCAGCCAACTTTATTAAGGAGACTGAGATCTTAGTAGTCTTTTCAGATTGCAAGTTCCCTCTGAACATCCAAGCTGCGATGCTGTTAAATCATGTCATTTTCTCCCTGTCCTTCACACCTGACATGCAATTTGTGCTTTTGTCTTTCAGATGAAGGATGATGTTTGCTTTGCCATTTACACTGTGACATGACTTGGTTGCAGTGCACTCTTTATCAGCTAAAATTACTCATAAACTGAGAGCAGGACAGCAGGCAGATAGACAAGTAGAAGGAGAAAATATTTTCAAAAGAGAAAATATTTATGTGACGTGTTTTTTGCTTTTTAAATAACATCAACATTTCCCACAGCAAGCATCTAGCTTTCAGTGAAGACGTTTCCTCAAGAAACTGCAATATGCTCATCAAGAAGACCTTTTCCAAAATACGCTGTATGTATGTTTATCATTTACCGTTGACTGCTTTAGTGCTCTTTGTTAAATTTAAGGATGATGTCTTTAAAGTCGGGATTCAATTCCATGGTTGGATGAGGGCTTCCATATTTCTTCCAAGTTGTCCAAGTTGTTCCAGCCACATCCACTCTTCGTGGATGCCCTGACAGGCTAAATCAGGCACAGCTTTTTAGATGTGTTCATACTGCCCTACCCCACCGCACGCCTCTGGCCCAGGATTATGTGGCCTCACTATAGAAAGGCATCTATCTCAAGGTTTGAGATAAAATCTCGCTATATTTTCTGTGTAGTACACAAAATTGAAACATGATTTAGATGAGGAATCATAGCATCACACAAGAATGAGTGAATGATGCTAAAAATCTTTTCTCCACTGGGAACAAAATCCTCTCCTCTCAGTTTGCCTTTAAGACCTCCTGCTTTACTTGTGATTTCTGGAAATTTAATAGACCATCAACCTCTTTTAATTGCAATTCCTTTTTTAAAAAAAGCAAGTCTATTTTTTTTATTATTATTATTATTATTATTGCTATACACTTGGTAAAAACTAGCCCTCATAAAACTGCAGCATTGTTCTAGGAATTCTTTACAAGATTGACTTCTGTCTTCCTGCTAATCTTTCAAATTAGAAGAAAACTACACTAATCTTTTCTAAATATAGGGTTTTTTCCAATTACTCTGAGAAATAATTCTGTCAGCAATGGTATCCTGACAGATGCAGCCATTACTGCTCCTGGTTAGTAAACAATGAATCCATCTTTCAAAATCTTTGTATAATGATTTATAAATGGTCTGTTTATTTTACCATTACCTGATAAAGGTAAATTCATTGTTCTGATATCAGATAAGAAATTGCAACTTCCTTATATTTCTCCCTGTATATTTTCCTCTTAGGATATTGATTTTTGATATGTTTGCACTATAACATCTGCCATCTTAAAATTATATAGTTGAAACTTATGATATATATTTAACACACATATTGACCATTCAATTTGTTTTTGAGAATTGCAGCTATATAAATAACACATAAAACACTGTGTAGTTTTAGCATTACTGTGTTTATATCTATAGGACAGATTAAGTGTTGTATGTATTAATGTCAGGAACTTCCATTTGTACATTTACCTCCTAAATATGAATATGAAAATGGTCCAGTGGGAAATGTGACAGTCAGGGGCAGTCTTGGCTGCAGTGACCACGAGATGCTGGAATTCATGATCCTGCATCAAGGAAGCTGGGCAAGAAGTAGGTTTGCAGCCCTAGACTTCAAGAGAGCCAACTTTGACCTCTTCAGGGAGCTCCTTGGAGAAATCCCCTGGGCCAGCACCCTAGAAGGGAGTTCAGAAGAGCTGGCTTATATTCAAGCAGCACTTTCTCCAAGCCCAAGATTGGTGCATTCCTACAAGAAGCTGAGCATGAGGGGCAGGAGACCTGCGTGGATGGGCAAGGAGCTTCCGGGAGCTTCCACATGTAATGTGGAAGAAGGGCCAAGCCACATGGGAAAAATACAGGAACATTGTCAAGGAATGCAGGGATGCGACGAGGAAGGCCAAGGCCTGTTTGTAATTAGAGTTAGTGGGGGAGGGGAAGGGCTTCTGTAAATACATCCGCAGTAAGAGGAAGACTAGGGAAAATGTTGGTCTGCTGCTGAATGGGGAGGGTGCCTTGGGGACGGAAGATGTGGAGAAGGCAGAGTTACTAAATGCCTTCTTTACTTCTGTCTTCACTGATCTACGGAGGCCAGATATAAGAGAGAGAACCAAGAGAGATGAGAGAACCAAGACTTACCGCTCGTTGAGGCAGATTGGGTTAGGGATTTTTTAGGCAAACTGGACACCCATAAATCTATGGATCCGGATGGGATGCACCCAAGGGCGCTGAGGGAGGCAGGGGTTGTTGCTCAGCTGCTCTCCATCATCTCTGAGAGGTCGTGGAGAGCAAGGGAGGTGCCAGAGGACTGGAAGAAACCAACGTCACTGCAATCTTCCGAAAGGGCAGAAGAGAGAAGCCAGGAAACTACAGACCAGCCAGACTCACCTCCGTCCCTGGAAAGGTGATGGAGCAGCTCATTCTAGAGACCATCTCCAGGCATGTCAAGGAAAAGAAGGTGATCAGGACTAGTCAGCATGGATTCACTAAGGGGAAGTTGTGTTTGACGAACCCGATAGCCTTCTACAATGGGGTGACTGGCTGGTTGGATGATGGGAAAGCCATGGATGTTGTCTACCTTGACTTCAGCAAGGCTTTTGACACGGTCTCCCATAACATCCTCATAGGAAAGCTCCAGAAGTGCAGATGTGCTCTAGGTGTCCCTGCTGGAGCTGGGGAGTTGGACTAGACGATCTCTAAAGGTCCCTTCCAACCTCAACCTCAACATTCATATGGTTCTATGAAATTTCCCACAACAAGGCTTTTAAATATAGTTCTTTTCCTAAATGTGTATTTAAAAGGGAAAGTATTATTTGTAAAAAGTATTTTACAAGTAAATAAGGTGCAAACAAGAAAGGACTTCTTTTCTTTACAATTTTTAGGTGTTCTTTTTGGACAAGATTTCTTTAAAAGTGTTTTTTTTAAGTGCATGGCATTGAAAATAAATAGCCTGTTGTGACATGTTTGTTACTTCAGTCTGTTAATATGACTCAGAAATGCATACTTCAACTACACTTTCTTATATGATTAGATATTACAAGGAAGAACATCAGAAATATATGAAGATGTGGACACTGGGCAGTTTTTATCCAAGAAAAGACCAAGGAAGGGCCACAAACTCAGGTTTTCAAGGGCGAACGCTGTCCCTTAAGAACTTTCTCCTTTCCCAGTTTTGCCGTCATGCTTTTCCAGATCTGTCAAGATTCATAGTTCCTTCCATGACAGTACAGCACAGGAAAACAATTTTTCATCATCTCATGAAGCTTATTAAAATGTTGTCTACAGCACTATTTTTAGAGTATTCTTTCTCAGAGGCTACGCTACACCCTTCACTTTAAATGATCCCCAGGGGAAATAACGGCCACATTTCTCAGCCGTTGGGATGAGAGAGAAAACCTCTCTCACTGCACGCCAAGGGAGATACATTAACCAGAGAACAATGAGCGAGTGGTCCCATTAGATGATGAGATTAGATGTCGAGATTAGATGTCTGCTGGTCCTGAGCAGTGAGGACTGGAGTAAGGATTGGAGTAAGGATTGGAGACATCCCCTTGCATGTGCGTCACCCACCACACCGCAGGGGCCACAGGACATGGCACTGGACACAGCTCCGAGGGCTGGCAAGCCAAGGACATGAAGTTTGGTGCGTGGTTCCTACTGCAGCCATCTGCGAGAGGCCAGGCAGAAACGAAAGGGGAGCTGGGCCAGGCCTCTGACGAAGGCTTTGAGATTTCGTGCCGTGTCTACCAACACTGTGGTTTTCCTCTGCACACGTGTCTTGATCCAGGAACACGCTCGGTATTGTCAGGCTGCAATGTCAAATTGCCCGGCCTGAAGCTGAGTCCAGAGCCGGGCGGTTTCCAGGCAACGGTTCCAAAACAGAGGTTAACAAGCGGCGGGCGAGCGCGGCTCCCGGCAGCGCGCGGTGCCGCAGGTCCCCCCTCGCCAGCGCCCCCGGGGAGCGGGGTCCATCCCACGGGCGCCTGCGGGGCCTGGAGCCGGCGCTCCACGCGCTGCCACGTTGGTTTCCCGTCCTGCGAGAGCATCCGCAGGTAAAAGCACAATCCGAGAGTGGTGCGTTAGCGCCCAGCTGGTCACCAAAGCCAGCTCCAGGAGCCGGGCCCCAACAGCGGGTCCAGTTTCTTCACTTGTCCTGTTTAGTTCCTCGGCCCTTCTTCCCGGAGCCCGGTGTGCCCCTCCTCCTCAGCTCTGCTGCCTTACTGCTCCCAGCTAAGGCTGCTTCCCAAGAGGGATCTAAGAGACCACTTTAGTCCGTAGAGACAGATGATACCTGCAGAGGGTACCTGGGAAGCTCCAACCCTGCTGAGTTCCCCTCTGAATACAACTGTGTCCCTACGCTGCCTATGTAGGAAACCATTGGGCTGTTCCCGTGCTCAGTTGTTTCCCAGAGTTATAAAACTCTCTTGGTCTGGTTAGCCCCTACCCTGCCAATGCTGTCCTCAAAAATGATGATGATATTTATCATTTCATGTAATCTAATTTAGAAGCGGACTTTGGCGTGTTTGTGAGGAAGGAGGTGTCTCTAGCTAGACCCCACCTTGCAGCCGAGATGGCCCCGCTGTTCAGCTCAAGCAGTCCACCTTCCCAAATCACACACCACTGCAAAATGTCACCACAGTCCAGACTTCGGCACCCTGGCACTTCATGTGGGCTCATAAGCTCAGCCTAAATGGAGGAAATAGCTTACATCAATGAAATCTTCCAGGGAAAAAACAGGGCTGAAAGCTGCAGACTGTTTTGCTCTCTCCATAGCCCATGGTAATGTTTTGGAATAAGAATACCGAATTGCAACAGATTGACTCAACACCTGTACTTTATTCAGTACACTGCTTTCCTGCCTGGCATTTAATTGGGATTGCGGCTTTCTGGCAGGATAGCATGGAGATTAACATGTAAGTGTTAATTCCTTACTACTCATGTTCAAGTTAACCTCCTGCACAATGTGCTGGTGGGTAGGAAACCACATGCGCCCCCAGCAGTAATTCCCAACCACGTGGCTCCCTGTTGACTGTCAAGGCCTCAGTAAATGCTCCACAAGTTGTGCGTTCCTCGTGTTCGAGGCCAGGGCCAGCTGGCAGGCCAGGGCTGACGCAGAAAGCTCCCTGAGAGAAGTCCCGGGCCGTGTTTCTGCAGCACGTGTGCCTCTGGCACAGGCACTGACCACAGAAGAAGCAGCAGGCACAGCGCTGTACCAACAATATTGATCCAAGGTACAGGACTAAGCACTGCTCTTTCTTGCAGATACCAGAAGTCAAATTTTGCATTTTGGATCTGATTCATCCAAAATAGCTGACAGGGACACTAAATTCTAGATTTTTTTTTTTTTCTGATGTATCCTCAATGCTGCTGAGTTATTCCCTTTTATAGAGTTGTCTTGTTGAGCTATACAAGGTTTACTCTTTATTTCATCCTCTTCCTACTTCTTCATCAAAATATTTTATTGTGGAAGATGTAGGTGAAGAGGAGTGGAAGAAAGGATGGATGAGGACACAACACACAGGCACAGGCACAAACCTTCCCTATTTTTTCTAATGGAAAATAACTGAAAGAAAGGACATGAAACCCAGTGTTACAAAGCACCTCTCAGATGTTATGCTCCAACTTGTTGCAATCAGTGGCTGCATTTCTTTTCCTGCTCTGAGTTTAAAGAATTTCCAATGGGAGTCCGTATAGTAGATACTGCAGAATTGTTGGCACTGATTTTGCTATTAATATTTTTTACTCTCACAATTATGATGAAATACCATGCTCCCCCAAAAAATGTTTGTGCCTGCCTAGATATTTCCAGTTTTGACCTAAATTAGTATTGTGTTCACCTATGTATTGGTATTTTGCTTCTGAGATCTGAATCTTGCAAACTGCTAATCTGTGCATGCCTGAAGTTGGGCAGATGAGTAACTGCACAGAAATGCTTGCAGACCTCAGGCCTTGCTTTTTAAAATGAAACATTGTGCATCATTCTTTAAATGATTTCCATGTTGGCATGACTCTCTTCGGTGATCATAGTCACCAAAGGATGGGTCCTAGACCCATCAGGAGTCATGACATTAGTGCAGCTTATTACACCTGGAATTGCCATGACATGAGCCAGCGTGAAGCTCTGAAAAGCATGCTATCAGCAGGACAGAGACTGCATCTCGGCCATCAGAAAGCAGAGTCCAGCTGCCTGAGGCTGTCATTAACATGATACTCGTGTTACCACATGCTAATGAATCAAAGCCACCAAGAGAACGATGGGGCCTCAGCATCTGGGAGGGCCTCTGGCTCCAACTCCCTTCACAAAACCTCACTTCACTGGTAACTTTATTTATTTTTCTCTCAGTGAAATGCTCTAAGGCCATTTTACAAGTGAGTTTATATTTCTGAGTAAATGAGTGGTACTTTTGGGGTTGACCTTATAGAAACAATTCAAGAAAACAGCTTTAATCTAGGAGTTACTAGTCAGTGCCAGCATCATCCTCAATTTTGCCTTCCAAGCTTGTCCATCCTGCTTCACTTTAGTTTTCCCTTGTGTTTTGAACACCAAAATCCACATAACTGTGTTAATACCCAGAATTAGTCTGTTTGCCCCTCCAGACTGTAAACCTATGCCCCTCCCAACCACTCCTTTCAGATTATGATAAAAAAAAAAAAAAAAAGTTTGAAAAAGTTTGGTAAAATGTTCTTGTTTTAGTTAATCATTCCTTTAAGCTCTCCCAGCCAAGCTGAGTTTCACTCCATAAGGTCAATATGTTCCTTGCATCCACAGCTAACGTGCCCTATTTTTTATTAGGATATCGACCATACAGTTTACTCCAGTAAGCTCCATTGTCAGAGCCTCATTTTCCACAGCATAAAATTATTCCCCCTTCACCTGCTAGCAAACGAGGCTCTGTTCTTTTTCTGAGTAGACAGACTGTTCTTAACATGTGTGCCTTGACTTTGTCTTGAAAGCTCCTTCAGACAGGGCAGAGTCCAAGCTGTGAGTTATTACCCAGTCCCACCGTAGCTTACTGCCTTTCCCACGGTGAAGAAGGTAATTTAGAAAAAAATACTCTCAAAGCCAGCTCAGCTGTAACTGAGTTATTACCTGCAGCCCTTATTATTAGCTTGTCAAATGTGGGCCCTATGTAAGGCTAAAAGCAAACTGGGAGGGCTGAGTTTGAAATATGTATGTGTTGTCAGTGTCTAATGGTTTTTTAAAATATCGTGACAGTTTTGAAAACATGATCTTCTCAGGCTATGCACTAATTGAGGAAAGTGATGGAGCTGCAAACTCAGAGCAGTTTCCAAGACGAGGGGAGCAATGCTCCCCTCCCTGCCTGTCAGCGGGGAGGAAACTAAAACCAAGAAGGCAGTTGACAAGCGAAAAAAAGAAACGAGACAGAGGGTTTCTATATATAACAACAGAAGAAAAAAGAGATAAAGACCCTAGGGGCTTGTAACCCTAGAAATGGGAGGGGAAATGAGGAGTTTGACCCTAGCTCCTGCAAGCTAAAGTGGCAGAGCTGAAGAGGAGCTTATCTGCTGAATAGGATCTGTAAATGCATTTTCTCATTTACTGCTTTTCTTTTGCAACAATGCTTGCAATTGCACAACTAAAATGTCTCCTTTTGCTTGTTGCTGCAGAATAAAACTCCCTAATTCCATCTGAAACATGTCCAGGATTAAAAACAGCTTCAGGGAAATGTGATACACAAGGATACCCAGGAAGGGATTTAGCCAAAGCAACAGCTTTACCGAGGCCAAGACAAATTTGAGGGTCCCCAAACTGCATTATGTTTCCCCCTAAAATTATGCTTGAGAACTGATGTTGTCAAACCCCAAAGAGAAAGAGAGAAGCCTTCTCCTCCTCCTATTTTTTCACCCTCCCTGGTTGTCACTCCTTTTTCTTCTACAGCAAGGGAAAAATAGAGGCACAGCAACTCAAACCTCTGGAAATACACTCCTAGTGTCACACACTGTTACAACCAAAGAAAGAGAAAGGTTTCCCACCCCACTCTTGTTCTTCTACTGCTGCGGCTCTGCCTTTGTGCATCCAGCTTTCCCTGTGGAGAAGGTGCAGGAGATGACGCATGGTGGGAGCTGGGCAGCCACGCAGGGAGCAGGGCCACAGCCGTGACCACTGCGCCCTCCTGGCCTTGCCCCTGCAAAAAGCAAAGGCAGAAGAAAATGAAATGCAGACAGTGAGCTGAGATGGAGACGATTTTAAAAGCCCAAAGATTCACATGATCCAGAGAGTTTACAAAGGCGATGAAAATGAAGGCCTCGAAAGAAAATTGTAGGAAAGAAACTTGAAAAATAGGATCTGTGGGGAAATATGAAATCAAAGAGATTGCTAGATTTTTTTAACCTCATCCCCAATTAAAAGTAACACAGTAAACTGCCCAAGAGCAATGTCCAAGACCTCTTCAGTCAAAACTCCCCAAAGGAGAAAGATTTTCTGTTTCCACAGGGCTAATGTAGAGATTTAAGAGCACAGAAAATATGCAGTTCCTGCAAAAAGGCATGGAAAAATTACCTAGCAGCAGCCTTACTTTTATGTCTTCCTTTGAATTTAGTAATGGATCTCGAGGAGCCAATAAATACTGGGAGGAGAAAGCAAAGTATTCTTGTGTTTCCAGTAAACACAGAAATAACAAGAACTCACAACAACTTTCTTCCAAACTAAGCAAGCTGTATTGAGCATTTTTCACGTGCTAGATAATGAATCTTGAAATAAAGGAAAATAGTTGGACTAGGTTTCTGAACACCCCGTGGGAGGACAGTTGGCTGTTTATGTTGTTTATGTTAAAATTCTTCATATAGGTTAAGTATTTCTCCCTCCTCACCCTTTGTGAGTGGGGGAAAGCTGAGAGCAGAGTATCGTACTGAAAGCTGAGAGCAGAGTATCGTACTATATATTTTTCTGGGAATATATTTTCAGTATAGGCAATTGTCTGTTTAGTGAAAAATGTTGCAAAAGGATGGCAAGATTTTGCAAGATAGCAGAAAAAATTCCGCAATTACCTGATTTTGTCATCTCTGCTTTTGAGTAAGTCCCCCAAAGGCCTGACACAGAACAACGCCAGGAATTTGAGCATGGAAAAGCTGAGGCTAACGCTTATCTTTCTATACCGAGTGGATTCTCCTGGCAAACTCGCAAGTCCCCAGGATTTCCCACGGTGTGAGCTCAGCTTTTCCTGGGGTTCTGGACAACGAGGAGGGGTGGTGGGTGCCAGGCAGAGCGGAGGGGGAGGGAGACAGGCAGGGCCCCGTCTGGCGGGCAGCCGCGCTCCGGTTCGCGCCGTACCCGGTGCCCTTCGGTTCCCGCGCACGGCTGGACCCGCCGCCGCGCTGAGGGCAACGTGAGCGCGCCACGAGCCACGCGGGAGGGCTGCGGGGTGGACACCCAGCGTGGCCTTGCGTGACTGCCCCCTTTATGTGAGGTTCAAATTACTGTGTGTTGACAGCAGCGGGTCACTAGTTTCCATCGAGATTTCGCTGTTGATCAGTGAATGTACAGACTAGCCACAGGGTAATTTTCTTCTCCTTATTTAATCAAATGGAAAAATTTCAATCCATGTTTGCCTTCACACAACAGCCATCGCAGTTTATTTAAGTAGGTTAAATATAAATTGGCACCAAAAACCACTCTCGCACAGCTCCCTCGCTTTCCTTTGCAATATTATCTTTATTTTCCTTGCTCTTGTAAATGTCCAGATGTGTTGCTTTTAGTGCCTGTTGGCATTTGTTTGCTGGAGCACAGAGCTCTTTGCTTCAAAGGCTTTGACTTAGCGCTGCTTTTCAAGGGCAGCAGCACAACAGCCCCAGCCCAGCTAGAACAAAGTGGTGTCGTCCTTTCCGAGCTAAAGTCAGCAGCAAGGCTCTCCTCTCAACCTTTAAGCGGAGTTTTATGAGGACAGTTTTATTTTTTTGCTAAATATGGCCAGCACATTCTGGGCGCTGCATCGCTAGAAATAGGCAAAAAGGCGACGTTGCTTCTGCAACGTGTGCAGCCAGCATGCAGGCAGGAGGAAGGCGGTGCTTTTTAGTGGAGCACTGAGTAGCTCCCAACATGGATCAAGGCCCTTCTGTGCATGTGCTGTGAACGCAGAAGAGGAACGTGGTGCTTGATGGGATCATCTGTAAATGTCATCTCTTAACTGTGACCAGTTGTCATTGCCATAGCCTGGGGAATCTGTAGCACAGAGCAACGACGTGACCTGATGCAGCAGATGGACCCAAGTTTTCAGAGTCCAGTCCAATCCCTGCGCTCCGCACACAACTCCTGTATAACACTACTTCCCTAGGCAATGCCCCAGATCAGTCCTCTGCCACCTACCACAAATTCCCGCAGCCCGCTGGAATGACCGCTGGAGAGGAGCTGTCCTGTCGAGGCCTCCACCAGCCCTCGCGTCGCACCGCTGACATCCTACCAGGCAGTTACCATTTGGCCAAGGCAGAACCACAAGCAAGTCAAGCAGCTCTGTGCAAGGCTTATCAGCTAGAACGAATGAGACTAAAATACCCTATGTAAGGGTTGTGTCCATGCATGCTCCTTCTCTCACAAGATTTGGTGTTTTGAAAGTATTTGAAAGCTTTTTGGAGTTCTCAGCCCTTTTGTGAGGTAGCATAGATGTGTCATTTGATCACAGAAATACAAGGATGATTCTTAACTTCAAGCACACCCAGGGGCAGTGCTGCTGCTGAAAGCCTGGAGGCCTCAAGACAGAAGAGAACACCAAAGTCAAGTCAGCTACCTGACTTGGGTGACAGTAGGCCCAAATACTCATATGCAGCTGGATACATGCTGCCTGCTCATGATATCTTTTCTAAATAGACAATTTTAGCTACAAAATGTCACTCCTCAATGACAATGTAATGACATAAATGATATCATAAATGCTAGCAAAATGTGGAAAGCTATTGAGTGTGCTGTTGAAGTCTACTGACAGGAATGGTGATATCTAACAGTAATCTGTAGGGTGTGTTATTATGTTTAGTTGGACATCTGCAGCTCTAACTGTAACTAATAAGGTAAAATTTTAAAATCAGCGCTGACTGCTAGGAAAAGATCTTCTACTTTGTAGGCATCCTTTCTATAGAGTGTAGCATGGTGCTTGGGTTTTGTAATTGTTTTAGAAAAGCGTACAGAGCGGAAAAAGTGATCAAAAGGCTCAAGAGATATTTGTCTCTCTGATTCCTGAGGTTCACATCCCATAGCTCCATTTCAGTCAGTTTTTTTGTTGTCTTCAGTTCTGCAGTTGAACTTCCATGGGATTTCAGGGAATTCTGTTTTGGGGACTGCATGAAAGCCAAGGCACATCTGTAGTGTTTGTGTCTTCTGATTGCCTTATGTATTTTGGAAAGTTAATCTTATCGGTCCAGAAGATCTCTATAAAGCATTTAAAACCAGATGCGTTTGTATTCAGCTCTGAATCTGCAGTGCACAACAACTTGAGACAGTTAGAATTTAATATCCTCAAACACTTGGCACATTGCGTAGTACACTGGAAAAAGTCCACTAACACAGAAGAGCACAGCATGAACAAGGCTAGACACAGTGACCTCTCAGATCTGACACAACATTTTTTATCTAAGAAAAATATACTTTGGATTATCCTGCCGTTTCACAATATTTTCTTCATCCAACTTCATGGGTATTTATTGTCAATTCTAATATTTTGTAATGAGGATCCTCTGTATACTTCAGAAATGTTTGCTATTAATCTGTTAGTAAAATAACAAATTATGTCATTAAACAAATTATGTTATTAAAATAACTATGTCTTGATATGTGTTAAATAAGTTGTTTTGATAGATATCTAATTTATGAACAAACTTAGCAGTTAAATATCTCACTGGAGAGATACATGCAATAAGATTAGTGGGATAAGTAAGACAAATGATGCATAATTAAATCTGTACAACTTGCAAGCTTTCATGCAGCTGGTGACTTGAGAACATGGACACTAATTTTGGTGCTGGGTGAAGGGAAAAATAATTACTGTTCCAAACATAGGGATCTCAGGAAAACATAACTCATTTCAAAAGTGACTTACTGTATGAAAAGATAGACAATCCATACTTCTTCCTAGTGTTTTTCCATAACACTCTTTGCAACAGTCCAGAGATATGGACAGTGTGTTCACAGTATGGTTAATGTCAGATAGAAGGGGGCGAGAAGGAGGAGACTTTTCATGTCAGTTTTCAAGATGGTCACTGGTCAGAGAAACATTTTAAGAGACTCTGTAATTCAGCAGGTATTTCTGAGTGGCCATGATGATGTAACTCAGCGAGGGAAAAAAATGAACCCACCTTGACTGGAGGTGGATTTAAGAGACTTAAGCCAAGCTCGGAATGACTAGAGCAATGGTTCTTCTGTTCCCTGCCTCAGTTTGGCACTTCTGAGCACTTGTAGGATGTCAGCATAGATGACTGTGTGACTGAGCATGTGACTGAAGGCTGAAGGGCTCTTCACCAAAAGAGGTGAGGACATGCGCTTTGGGCATTTTACAAGAATTCATGTTCATCCAGTCAAGCAAAGGAACGTCCCATCCCATCACGGTATGGAGCTGTTATAGCTTTATATGGTCTGGTAGCTTTATAATAGACAGCTCATGTGCTTTGTGAGAAAGCAGACATCTACCTGACGTCACCCAAACCTAGCTTTCTCCTACTTCAAACAACCTTACCATTTAGTCTCTTTCCTCATCTTTTCCCAAGCTTCATCTTAAAATTAGCCAAGTATTTTAACTCTCTTCTCTTGTTTCTCTCTTCTCCACCTCCCTCAAACCTAAAAAAACCCAGCCATGAGTATATAACCAAAAGCAACCAGCTTACTGTGGTTAAGTAAATTTCTCTATCCCAACTGACCCACACTCGTGGGCCACATGCACTTTCTTAATCATTCTTAGTAAAATATGTTTGATTAACTATATACCTTACCTGCATTCACAACTATTTGCTCAAAAAACTATCAGGGGCATAATCAAGGATTTCCCAGCACTAGCAAGCTTAAGACCTACAAGTGAGGAGCTCGTTCATTTCCCCCCTACTAGGAAAGCAGGCGAGTCTCTGTGGAGAGACATCTGCCCTGCCTCATGATCAATGCACACTTACAAAATGACATTCTGATTGCCAGTTCTAAAACACTTGTCATTTGGCAGCTGCTGCAAATAAGGTCTTGGCAGAGAACAAGATGGAAAGGAGACTTCTGCTACAGCTCTACCTCAACTAATTTCTAGTGACTCTTTTATTTCCTTGGTTTTTTCCAGTCCATCTGGAGGCACTGAAAATATGTATGCCTCATTGGATCTGGAGAGGGCTGAAAAACATAATACATGTCCAAAAGCCCTGTAAGCTCTTTGAACGTAACATGTGGCAAAAGAGTGCTCATCTGCATGATGCTAATACTGAGTAGGCATCTTCAAATGGTAAGTCCCTTTCTACATCATATGTTAAATCACCATTAAAAATGATCATAGAATGATAGAATCCCTAAGGTTGGAAGATCCTTTAGAGATCATCTAGTCCAGCCCCTGTGCACACACAGCGTCACCTATAGCACGTGGCACAGGGTGGCCATTTCCTCTAGTCCTATTGCTGGCCACCAATGAAAAGAGGCCAGCTCCGTCCTTGGCACTCCCTCCCTTGACATATTTGTATACACTGATTAGATCTCCTCTCAGCCTTCTCTTCTTTAGGCTGACCAGGCCCAGCTCTCTCAGCCTTTGTTCATAGGGCAATGATGAATAAAATACTAATGAACTATTCTTATTAAAGATAATATAGTGCTGCTGAGATGCTGATTTCAGGAGATTCAGAAGAATAAGGTTGACAGCAGTAAGATCCAGTAATTGTTCTCTCTAGACACAAGCACATCTGTGTGCTGGGATATCTCTACCTTTCATTATACTGTAAATAAGATGAGGCAAAATGCATTTCTAAGGGTCAGAGGACAGTTCATTCTCCATCTTTAGTTATTCCTCGGCAGCTCTCCTTATAGACCTGCCAGCTTTGATGGGGGGAATAATTTTGAGTTGTAAACATCTGCTTTTCAAAAATTAAATTAAGAGCAAGGCTTCTCTGTTCACTAATTCTTCTGCATAGAGATTAAGGTTAACAACTTCTGTTCAGCAGCAGTCTGAGCTCTGTGGGAAATAGTGAGGAGGAGATTATATTTGTCACTAATCTTGAACTAACCATTCATTTTCTAAACAAACTTTAAAACTATCCATAAATTGCTTGGGATATATGCAATAGAGGAATACAGCAAAGGATATGGTGGGAGAAACATGCCGTTCCTGATCCTACTGATAGTCTTACACAGCTTTCTCCACTCACTTCTTAGCTGATATATTAGAGATAATTTCAGTACTTTGTGGCTGCTCCTGTCTCTTTCCCACAGCATTTCAGACTCTACCTCTTAGCTACTACAGCTTGAAAGCATGATGTCTGGGAAGATCTGTGGCCATTGTGTGGCCAAATGTATTAAAAAAGATTTGCTAACTGATTATGGGAAGGACTATGAATTCATATTAAACACCACAATAGCTGGACGATAATATCCAGCTGTATTATAGTGTACCTCTGAGGAGAGGGCATCTGAATGAAAGAAAACCGCTCTTTCAAAGACAGAGCATGCTGGATGCTTTATTAGATGAAAATTTCTAATTAGACTATTGTCTAAACTACTGTCACCATATTGTTCTATGTGAAGAGATGAGAAAAGGCTGAAAAATTAATTAGGCTGATTGGCATAAGCATAAAATTAGCTGGAATGTGCTTACCAATGCCTGCTTGTGCAGTGTACTTTCTGTTATTGTGGCTGATACACGCTTGACAACACGCAGAGATGTCTGGAGCTCTTCTGGGCCTCTTTGCACCCTGGAAGATGAGCAGATTTGCTGTCATTCACTGAAGTGACAGACACAAATCCTTGTCTTTTTGCAATGCCAAAGTTCAATACAGGCTGGAAGGTATTTAGTGACATCAGACAAGGGCTCCCTTCCCAAGCCACGTCGGCTACTCTGTTCCATTGAGCAAGGTCAAAATCCAGAACTCCGGATTTTGCCCTGCCTCATCTCAAGATGAGGTATCTCATATGGCAGCAAAACACAGAGCTGCGCTCTGGAGCTTGTGTTTAGCTCCTGACAAAAAACAAAGCCACCACATTGCAAACTGCTACAGAATAAGTATGTGTAACAAAAGCCAAATCAGAAAAGGACTAGCAAATAGTGATCTTATCCGTGAAACAAAGGCATAGGCCCATAAATGGTTGCATTAATCAAGCAGTTAATTTGGGAAAACTTTAAGAGTTTATGTACAAACACATGCAAACGTGTGCAGTAATGTCCTGCCAAAATAGTAGTCACTTCATACTTCTCAGCTCTGCAACATGCAGCCTCTGTAAGAGACATTTCCATTAATCCCTGTCTCACACAAGTCCATGATCATAGGCTGTCGTGAACTTTCTTACTCTTTAAAAATACTCTGTCCGATACCTCACTCCCATGTGAGCATGCATGCCTGGCTCTCCAGGGCATGCAGCACAGACCCATCCCTGGCTCAGCACCTCAGAGACCATAAAGGGGCTCTGAGGTTTGGCATCAGTCCAGGAACCCTTTGTGCTGCCATGGGTGAAATGGTGATTCCTCAGCTCGTGAGGCTGAAGTGGGTGCAATGCTTTGTAACCAGCCAAGGTGCCGGGTTGGCCCTGTGGGTGCTCTACGGGTTGGTCTCTAGGGCTGCACATGGGGCAGACAGGCAACTCATGTGCCTTGTCCAAGGTCAAGGCCCTGTGTGGCCTGTGCTGGGGAGAACTGAAGGTGTGCCACCTTGGAGCTGCATGGGAAGAAGGGGGCCTGGACATGTTGTGGGGAGGCACCAAAAGCAGCAGGTATGAGGGCAGCCAAGGAAGATGAAAGCAGGACTGTGAAAGAAAGTTGTTGTGACGGGGGGAGGTGAAGACCCTGGGATAAAGCTGTCTTGACAAAGGAGGAGTATGTCCTTGGCATTAGGCTCCCCTCCTGGATGTAGACCATGACCATCACCCAAGTAGGGCCAGGGTAAAGCAAGTGCTGGGACATTTCCCAGCCCAGGACATGGAGAGGCATGGAAGATCTACTGTGGGACAACTCACAACCCAGACTAGGTGGCTCCAGTGACAGGCAGGAATAAACCATGAAGATGAACTTAAGAGCCGTGGTTACTCCTTCTGAAATGTATGCAGTTACAGTTTTTTATTCTTTTTTTTTTTTGAAAGTTTTACACACATGAGCAGCCCAGCCTCAGTCAGGACCCACTGCACTGGGCACTATACAATCATGCAGTTAGGCATCCCCATGACCTGTAAATAAAGGCGTTTATTTTCTTCTGACCTGTATTGACTTAGGTTTCAACATCTCACAAACAGATTCCATTTTTTTAAATAATAAATTACATGTAGGATGATGCTTCTGCCATGTTTTTTCAAGCAGCAAAGCACAATAAATTAAGCTTGACATCAAAGCCTCACTCAAAGCCTCAGTTAAACACTGAAACACATTTTGTTTACAAACGTTTGCACATATAGCATTTTTGGGGGGGGGTTGTTTTCTTGTTAAAAATGGGACACACTGAAGTTATTTCTGTTTCTCTAGTAGAAAAATGCAGAGACCCAACACAAGCTTGAGGAGCAGCAGGCAAACCTCTCTAAACTACCATGCCTATGAAGGGAGGCTACAGGGCCTGCCAGAAAACTGAACCTCTGTGCAGAAGTTTGTGTTAGAAAAAAGGTCTCTGCATCCATCCTTGAGAAATCCAGATCTGGGAGGTGATGTACATAGCGGCCAAATGGCATCTGCAGCCTCATGAGGACGCAGGCAACAGGTTCTTCTGTTTACTGAGCACTTTGCACCCATACAGATCAGTTTCTCAACCATATAGCTTCAACACCATGTGGGCAGGGAGGGCTGTGCCCTAAAGCCTGAGCCAGCTGGTGCAGTGTAGCCACCCTTGTCCTCTCCACCCTATTACACTGTTGTGTGAGCCCAGGGCCTGGCTCTGGTGAGAAGGAGGAGAAGGGTGAGTCCCTGTGCACATCAGCAGAGATGGACCACGCGTAGCCTTCGGCATCAGCCCCAGGAGCCCGGAGCGGGGCCATGAGCCATGGCCTCAATCCCCCTGGCAGAGCCGTGTTCGTGTATCTGTGCACTGGCTGTCTCCTTGGCTTTACAGATCTCTCCATGCCACTGGTAGCAAAGGTGTTTTTCCACCAGCAGCACACTGAAGATTAATGCTTACCACTTTACAGAGCCAAAGAAATTAGCAGCTGGTATAAGAAGTCCCAGGAGTAAAATTGCATTAGAAAGCAGATACTACAGTGCAGTATCTTAGAAGACTCTCACCAGAGGATGAGCTATTTTTTTATTAATTGGGTTTACCAAGTCACAATTTCCCTTTGCTTGGAGCCCCTCTAGAGAATACTTTCCATTGTACATACTTCTCTGTATGTTGCTGAATACACATGATGATGTGTGTAATTTCATCCTCACTGCGAAGACGGGGGAAGATCCCTGTTGATCTTGATTGGCCTGATGTTCCTCGCTGTCTTGGAGCTTGGTACAGGTAGGTAGTACTGCAATTAACAAACTACACATGCTTTTCCTTTTGGTGATTTTTGTACAGAGAACAGTTAGAGCACAGTTGTCTCCTGTTTAAAGGCAGCTGCTGAGCAGATGCAAGAATACTATCACATTGCAGCATCATTTGGATAGGCCGTACCTGGATGAACTCACGTAAAAAGGCCATGGAAGCTTTAAACTTGATGTTAGACAGACTGCACTTGACTTAACCTTTCCAGGATGATCCTGTTATTGCAGAAGGATAAAAAAGCAAGTCAATGATGACTGGATGTGACCTGGATGACTGGGAGGGGGATCTGTTGCAAAGCAGTCCATCTAAGTAATGGTTAGTGCCCCAGAAGTGGTGTGGTAGACATCATCTACAATGTGATGTTAGCTAGGCCCTGGCACAGGCCAGCATTTCTGTTCTGCAGAAATCACATTCCAAATATCAAAAGGAATCTGAGGACAAAAAAAAAAAGAGAGAAATTAATTTACTACACTCAAGGCTAGGTTTTTGTAATGAAATGAGAAGAGTGTTATAAAGCAGAAACGATCTGATGATGCACGACAATGATTCATCTGCTCAGCAAAGATTACAAACAAAAGGGACCTCTGGCTTCATTGCAGTTGTTGGCCAGGGCCAGGATAAATGGTGATGAACATTTCCATTGACACAAGGAACGAAACACTTGTGTAGGGGGAAGGATTTGTAAAGCAGTCATCTTTCCTCTTGCTGCTGAACGCTCTTGCCAGCAGCTCTGAGTGTAAAGAAATGCCATGGGTTTTACCTGTCTGCCATGCTGTTGCATATGTCATTGCAAATCGCAGAGACAGAGGCATAGTTCTGACCTAAGATCACGTTCAGGCATTGAGGAGGTCAGTAGTGTCTGCCAAGGGCTCCCTCCTAGTCTATGACACCCCCAAGAGCTTCTCCCTGATATTGCCCCTTTTGTGGGTGTTGTCTGCTGCCTGTCAAAAACCGGAGAAATCCCACTACCAAAGTAGACACATTTAAACCCTAAAAACAGCTTCTCTTCCCTCTCCACAGTGGCAATGGTGAAGTAAAACCCTTCCCACAGCTGTAGCATCCTGAAGGCAGTAACTATGGATGCATAAATATTTCAGTTAACCTCTGGTATTTCCACAGTGCTTGCAGCTCAGTTCAGTCTCAGTTGTAGTCACACTGTGATGTGCAGAGGCACCAGCCTTGCACCAGCCCTTCTGCCTTGCAGCTAAGCTCCAGCGAGAGGTAGTGTCACTGTGTTTGTTCTTTCCACTCAATAAGATTTACAACTTGCCATGACTTCATGGCAGCTCCCTGGCCACGGTGGGCACTGCCAGTGCCTGTGTGCCAGCATGGGGACACCAGGTAGTGACCACAACAAAACAATGGCTCTTGGACCGAGCTGGGTGCCACGGCAAAGCATCTCACCCCAAATCTGACCCACCTCTGTGTTGCAATAACCTGAACACAGGTGATAGCTGGAATCAAACCAATGTTCAGCTGTGTTTAGGAGTGCTAAAATGTGTGCCTGTTTTCAGGGCAGAGTTGCAGATGGTTCAAATACTGTGCAGGGGCACTTGACTGGCAGGTTCCTGCCTCACTTAGCCTCTTGTGATATGTGAGGCTCTTTGGCATGGGCAGTCATTCCACTGGGTTTGCTGGAACAGCCCTCTTGTCCACTGTTGCATCTTTTAATAAGCCCAGATAATAATAGCGAATCTTCCTCGGGCTCTAAGTCTGCCTCTGGAGCTGTGAGCTCACCTATCCTGGGACCGGGTAGAATCAATGGCAAGACACACTGTGCTCAGTAACTCCTTTTCCTAGATATACCTTCGCACAGAGCTTGCACTCATCCACATTTTCTGTTCTTAGAAATCCTCTTCCCACACTTCAGACGCAGCTGGCTGATAAATAGCGGCACCCGCCTCCAGGCCGTCTTCAATGATGGAGAACTTTGTGGATTGCCAGCAGGCACCTATAGCATGTGATTCGATTTTGAAACAGCTCTTAACAGAGTGAATGCACAGTTTTAACAAAATCTGCTGTGTTTAACTGGACCAGCCACTTCCTGCTCTGGCTGTGGTGCTCCTGTTGGCCGTGGTGTGATGTCTTCTCCATGACAGGGGAGTCTGGACAAGGTCCATACTGTGATGGATGCCATGCAGTCTTCTTGCAGGACCTTGCTACAACAACACGGAGCCATGTTGAGGGGTTCCTGACCATCACGCTAGTCCCAGGGCACAAACACAGAGCAGGACACAGAGGCTGCTCTGAGAAACCTGTGGATGGGAGGTCAGGTCTAGCCTGGCAAAGAACTGAGGCAACAGAGCAAGGACAGTGAGCAGCAGAGCTACAAACATACTTTGTTTGCTCCTTTTTATGAAGGGTGGAGGTTTTGTGGGCAGGGAACTAACTGATCAAGCCTGGAAAAAAATATTGAGGAGAAAGAGAAGGGTGGGGAAGGCTCCACAAGAATGGGTCAACATTTTTCCAGTGGAACACTTGATTTTTGGTCAAACAATGCCATGCCTGTCAACATTGAAACTTTGTGTGGAAATATGGCTGTGTCAAAGGCATTTTATTTTGGAAAAGGAAAACCTCAAAGAGCCCTTAGAAAGGAGACTATTCCAGTAAAAATTTCAACTGCAAGTTTTAGAATTTGCCTTTTTTCTTTTACTTTCGGAATTTTTTTTTAATATTATTATTATTACTATTGAAAAAGCAAAAGTCAACCTGAGATTCTCTCATGGCTTGGACATGGCAGTTGGCATTTGTTTTGTGAAAATTTCAAAGTGCTCTGTCCCAGTGCCGAAGTAGGGTAAGAACAAAATTCCCCAAGCAGAAATTTAGATTCTCCCATTGCTCTAGGACCAGCATCAGAACACAGAGACTGGAAGGAAGAAAGCACGTGTTTAGATCACAGAGTGGAGAGAGGGAGCCATCAGGAATCACATCTTCAGCACCCCAAAGTGTCTGCTTTGCCCACAGAAAACAAATGGCTCCAGGTATTTTCTCCCAGTATTCTTTTTCCTTCTATGCTCACAGAAAGGAGGAAAGAGGAGTGAATAAATCAGCTCACAAGCTGAAGCTCACTATCACTATAAACTCCATTACAAGCACAGAGGATGTGTGGGTGCTCGAGGCATAATACTCTTCTTCTGCTTTAAATCTCCCTCTGTTCTAGAATGGGAATCATGAAAGCAATTATGTTCGAGCTTAATTTTACCTATTATCCTCAATGCACCTAAGGTGTATTTTAAGTTTAGTGCCTGCTTTGCAGAGTCAGCAGACTGCTTCTTAATATTTTTGTGATTTTGTGTCTTCTTGTTTCTCTTTCCGTCCTCTTCCATGGGTCAGTGCCTTTCTCCTTAAATAACTACACCAACTCCTCCTGTACTCGATATACATTTATTGCTATGCAGGCTGGCTCAGCTAGTAATAATTTCTGTGCTTTCTCCTGGTTTCCATATTATCTGCATATTTCCAAGCATTGATTTTCTCTTCTTTATTACCTGACCCTAGGCGTAGTGAATCATAAGTCATTTACACCCTTCCAGGGAATGAGGAACTCACCTTAGCATCCTGAGTTATGGACACAGCCTCTGCGGTCAAGGAGTTCCAGGTTAGGTCCCATTCCTGATTTTTCTCCTCCTGGAAAGACCTGGAAAGGTCTTTTAAGTTGTGAAGAATTTCTGAGTGTGGGAACACTGCTCTCTTATCTGCTTAGTTCAGACCCTGAGCACAGGCTATCCGTGTATGTGCACTAAAGCACACTTCATGACTGAAGATGAAAACAAGAGCTCTGATCAGATTATCTCTGGGGCAGTGTGCATCCAAAACCTTACACCAAAGCCTTGGCGACTGACTTAATGCTTTGCCCTGGGTGCTAGAGCAAACCTGGGCGCTTGAGCACGTTCCTAGCTGTGCAAGATGAAGGATTTGCAGTAGTCCCGACCCCTGATGCCCAGCAGGGTGTTTGCTTAAAAAGGCACAAACTCTATGGCAGCTGAAATGTAAAACAACAGCTACATAGAAAGAAAGAAAAATGATTACTTCCTGTGCAGATTAGCTTCATCCAAGCCTAGACTTCAAACAGATTTTGAAACTTTTAAACAGAGCAGTTCTCCTAATCACATGTCTGTGATAGAAGGGTAGCACTTAATCCACTTTATGCTTTGTTTCATTTAGACACTAACTGTAGACTGTATTTATTATTCTTCACTCATTGTACTACTGAAGACATCTGCCACAAGCAAAATACGTTACACAAACTTGTACAGCTTATAGCTTTTTCTATATAATGCATAACCTGTGTAAATATGTGTTTGTTTATTTGTTTGTTTGTAACTTAGTGTTAACATCCCATTGCAAGAAGTACTGAAGAGTCTGTGTGGAGGTATATGTTCATGGCAATCAAGGGAACTGGCAATCCCCAAAATGGAACACAGTATAGGGAATGTATTCTTCTACTCTAGAGTATTATCAATGATGCATAACTCACAGATGATATAGTACAATAGTACAGTTTCTATAATGATGCCTAAAACATAAGAGCCAGATTGATATGGACAGCCTCTCCTTCAAAAGGGAGGAATGAATTATACAATTAAAGTAGAACTGTAATGAAAGATGCTCTCAACTGCAGAAGAGGAGCTCTTTTAGGTTCTCCCATATAGGACATTTAATTCCAGGTGCCTATAGACTACGGAGAGCTAAGTGCTCTGGTTAGGCCAGGCTGGCGGCTTAGACCTAGGCAGCATGGACTGGCTGGCACACGACCATCCGCACAGCCTTCGTAAACCCAAATTGTGTTTTATCACATTCTGAATTTTTTTGTGGGTCTTTAATTATTCTATCCTTCCAACTGTTTGTTCTGTAAAACCGCACCTCATCCAGAAGTCAATTACTGGTTCTGACCCACAACACTAACTTCCTGAAATTTCAAGTCATCATGTTTGCATTTCTCCATTCTTAGTGGTACAATTTTTAATTTGCTACCAAAGCTGAGGTTTCATATACTGAATACTTCCAAATTTAGAAGATAGACCACAGCTCACTGTTAGTGTAGCTGAGATTCTCTTTCTGTCTTATATATAGCTATTTCCTTTAGGTGATTTGCTCTTTTCCCAAGTTCACCTTCATTTTTCATAATTTGAACTAAGGCAAAGCACGAATTGAGTCATCCATCTAGTCCTTCCTCTGTTGTGACTCCATTTTTTTTCCCTTTGTTATATTGTTGGAAAATGTTATCTTCCTTTTAATTTCCCTTGCAGCATCCAAATCTGTTTTGAGTTTTGAATTATTCTTATTTTATCTTGTACTTCCTGATGGGTGAAACATAGTTTTCTCTGTTTATAAAAATTTGTTTGCATTCTTTCAGGACTCTGTACTTATTCCTCGTATCATCTTTGAGAGGATACTCAGCCAATTGAACTGAAGTGCTTCTCTAAAAATTCTTCTATCCTTACAAGCAGGTTTTGCATCTCTAGCTTAAATTTCAAATATTATTCCATGTTTATTTCTCTGAGTCTCTTCAATTCAAGCAGCTTTTTTTTTTTTTTTTTTTTTTTTTTTTTTTTTTTTTT
>PTEX01000003.1:5066342-5116869 GCA_003342815.1 Eudromia elegans | reverse complement strand
TTTTTTTTTTTTTTTTTTAATTTTACTGAGATCCATGCTATAGGATTTTCAAGTTTTGGTTATAGTTCAAATTTAAATTTTCTGTATTATTGCTAAAGTTTATTCTACAATCAAACCTTGTATAATTTCCTACCTTGACTTGTCAAAGTCTAGTCTAAAAAAGGTATTGGTTTTGTTTGTTCATTAACTTTTTGAAGGCATTTTCTAGCTATCTCTTCTTGGAACATCTAGACTCTATTAGCCCTAGTAGAATTATTTCTCCAAACTAAACTTGAAAATTTAGAATATATTTGAATGATTGTATCTGATTGAGTCACCGTATTTTGAAGATTTAGGTTCTGCTTCGGTGCGATGGCTGAGACATTATCTGCTGCTACATTTCAGCTCAGTTTCTTAACATCTTAACAAATATACCACCCACATCCAATGACATCATTGCTATCAGTTTGTCCCATTTTAGCATTAGCTCAGAGATCACTAGCTAAATAAAAATCTGATTCTGGAGACACAAGGCAAGCTCCTACCTCGAACTATAGTTTTTGACTTTACCCAAAATGCTTTTAACTGAAATATATTCTTTTATTATTTTTATTTCTTCTTGTTCCAGTCATCTCTCATATCATTGGGAGGCATCAGCATGTCTGGATATCACCTTTAGACTTTTGTTTCTGCCTTTTCACATATCCCTCAACATCCATGAGGCATTGCTATTGGACTATGCTTCTGCCATCTTGCCATCATTCCTGCCACCAGTCAAGGC
Source organism: Eudromia elegans (assembly GCA_003342815.1). Classification (NCBI taxonomy): domain Eukaryota; kingdom Metazoa; phylum Chordata; class Aves; order Tinamiformes; family Tinamidae; genus Eudromia; species Eudromia elegans. The sequence continues at coordinate 5,116,109 of PTEX01000003.1, read as the reverse complement.
ATTTCACACAGGACCTGGTCAAGGACGTTCCTGGGCCTGGCCTAAATTGTTGGGGAACATGACCGACTCCACTTTGTTTAGAAACCTGAAATTGCTTGGGAGTGAGAGAGAAGGTTGCAGATATTCTGCAGTATTTTAGACTAATGTATATATTGCCATTCACAGCATCATGTGATATCACTGAGTAAACAACATTAAGAGTATATCCCTCCCACCCCCATGGATAAGGCTTTTCCTTTTACTTTCTGCTCATACTAGAACAGTGCCTGACCACACTCCGGAATTTTCCAGTGAAAGATGTAATTCATACTGAGGGCAAGTCCAGACTTTGGTCTTTTATGTAAGGTACTGGACTTTGGGGAGTTTATAGCTTCTGCTGCGGAAAATGGCCTGTTTCAAAGGCAGCAGAAGACACCTATCTTCATTAAGCTGCCATTCAGTGAACACAACAACATCTTTCAAAGCACTGAATGAAAGACAGAAATCTTCACCTGATGGGGGGGTTTGGATATCTTGAAATACTTAGCTCCAGTCATGTTCCAGGATTTTATTGTAACATTATGTCTGTATATAATGACATGATACAGTGAGGACCTCCTTTCTTGAAACCTAGAGCAGTCCTCATGTTTCTTTTGTTCCGAAACATCTTTGCCAAGCTATTCTTTCTTTTTTAATTGGAAAGTGACAATCATGGTAATTCTGAGTTGCTTAATATCTTCCAATGGCCTGTATATATTCCACTTCTGGATTACCATTTTGATACTAGAAGCTTGTCCTCCCCAACTCCCATGCGCTTTATGTGATCGGTTTATCACATAAAAGGCTTTTCCAGTGAATACTCCTAACTGCGCTCTCTATAATGAGTCCCGATTAAAGCCCCAGAGAAGCCCGCTTTACTCTGGAGCACCCAAAATGGATGTTACTTCCTCGCTACACTGATGCACTGAAACCCAGCAGACTCTCCTCTGTGTGGGCAGATGCCTTTGACTTTGCTCTAAGGCTGCACTATCAAAGCAATAGGCGGCATGGTCCTTCTTCTCCTCACTGTTTAGATTTCTGGGACTTACTTATCTGACAAGTAATCAGAACAGCAAGGCAGATGCCCTGTAAAGGCAAAATACAAGTTACACTATTCTGAGACCTCCCAGTTTCAACAGTGAAAAAATGCACAATTTATAGAGCCCATTCAGCTGGAACTATCCTGGAAATATAGTTCCAATAAAGATCCCAGGAAAGATCTGCTCTACATGACAGTCAAAAACAGCTGACTTGGATTTAAATTAACTCTTGAAGGCTGTTCTACTCTGTCATAAAAAGGTCGGGATTTAATTCTGGAGATAGAATTTGGGTTGGAAATACTGGAATATCAGAAATTTCTGGTGGCCAAATATATCAACCTGAGATCTGAAAATCTATGGACTTAGGGCATAAGCTTTCACCAGTCCCTGAAGGGTCACAGCACTTGATTGTTTCAGATTTTGGTGACCCTGTCCTTAGAAATATCTCTGACCTACCTTGCTCACAAGATTGTATCTAGTAAAAGTTCGCAGCGTCATGCGAACTGGGTGGCCCCCAGGCAGACATCTCCACTGGCCACTGCTCTTTAGACCAGATGCTTCCCTTCTGATGTCAATCAGAGAACTCCAGGATGAGGTACACATTCATTTCTTATGTCTAGTGCTACATCTTTAGTCTTTCAGATACCATTTTCAAAATTCCTCTATGTAGTTCTGTCAGTCCCCTGTAAGTAAAATCAGTGTTAGGAAATAACCCTGTCTTCTCAGACTTCACCAGTGATATGATTTACATCTTACCCTTGCCCATGGTTGCTCAGGATGATGCCCTGCATGCCTCTCCATTGCAGAACAGTTTCTTTTTCAGTGATGGGGAATTTCATTCCTGCTTCCACCCCATTCACACTGACTCTGAATCTCCTCAACGGCCACCACCAAATCAAGCCTAGAAAGTTTGACAAGAACTTCTGAACTGCTGTTCTGAGAAAGCCCCTATTTTTTCAGCTGACATCTAAGATGTTGGAAGTTCTCAAATCACAGATGGCCCTATCACCTTTACCTTGTCCCTTTTCAGCTGAAGCACTGCTGCACGTCATGCTCTCTTGCCTAGCACTCACAAAATGCAGGAATACCACGAGGGGCTTATAGTTAAGCATATCTTGAGCCTCAGAAGATCATGTCAAAAACAGTGATGTTTTCAGTCCAGGAAGGTTGATGGCATAGCAGGTTGTTTCCGGGGCCCAGGAGAAGGTGACCCTTTCCCTGACCTGGTTCATGCCTTCTGTCGATAACACAGTGAGAAACACAGAGAGTACCCAGCATAATGAACCTGGCCTGTTTCCCAGATAGTCAGGGCTCAATTTAACTGCCTAAACATGAATGTCTGCTGCCACTGCAGTTTGTTTGTCCTGGGGAGTGCACAACATCTCCCTGGTATGGCAGAGGATCTATGGGAAACCTGTGCTATCATGATCCAGCACCTACAGGCCAGGTAGGATACCCAAACACACAGGCTGCTGACTGTTTAGGAAGGAGATTCAGCCATGACTTTAGAGCTCAAACACAGAGTAGGTCAGCATCTATACTGAGACTCCATGGGACCTGGTGCACTAATTTTGCACTTCTTGGATCCTAATTTGTCTCTGAGATCCTCAGTTCCTTATATCCCTTTCTTTATCCTCTGTTTTGCACTTACTCTTGTGAGTGCTTCTAGCTGTCCCATTTTCTCTACTCCAGTCGTTTTTTCCACACGCTCCTTGTTCTCTGGATTTTGAGATCTTTTTTTTTCTGATTCCAGACTGTACTCTTGATTTCCTAGTGCATGCTCTTAAGTCAAGCTTTACTGATTTTTGCATCATGACTTGGCCTTTCACCATGGGTTCACCTTGTCTATTGGACAGGCACTTCCATAATCTCACTGGTTTTGACCTTAGCCTATTTTGATGCAAACTCAACTTTCTGCTCCCTTTTACTTCAGCTTTCCTCTCATTTTGGCCGGGTTGACCCTATATTCTCGATAACAGATATGAACTGTAACATGGTGGTTTGCCTTTTCCTTCCTTCTGAAGACACAGTGGTAGCTTTGAGGAACAGTCGTGCCCTTGAAGTGATACAGACATTTCTTGAACTTGATATAAACATAAAAGTGGCACAAGAAGAGGTGGTATAGGGACTGGCATGATGACTGAAAACAGCTTCACGTTAGGTTTCTTTGGGAAGTGGGAAGACCTGCCTTGTTATCTCTTGCCAACTCCAGGTAACATTGCCATATGCAAATCTCAGCAAATTAAGAGTATCTTCAGAATATATTTGAGCAGTGTGTACATATCATTTTATTTCCCTTATAGTGTGCTCTTGTGAATACATTTATATCTCTTTAGGAAAGAAATGCCTTGTTTTACACCGTGGTGTTAGAAAGATAACTTCACAGTGGGTATTTGCAAGAACATCATTTAAGGGTAAATATTTTGGACAGTTGTAGTGGTGGTGGTGGATAATATCTGGACAGAAGCTATAGTTCTTACTGTGGGAACTTTAAAACTCTCTGACCATGGTAATACCCTGGTATGCAGTGTAGGAGAAAACCAGCAGTGTTTGTTTAAGACTCTCTCAGTGATATGAAAACTACTGACACTGTTTGAATAGCCACAGGCCTGACTGAGAGAGGCTTTCTAGCAGCAAATGAAAACACTGCAAAAGGAAATGAATGTGCTTTGCGTGTGTGCAGGAATGCACATCAAAGGCAGGCGGAGGCTGGGTGATAGGCCCTTGCAAATCAAACAAGCTCTGGAGATTGCAGATATCAATAATATTTAAATGTCCCCAGTGTCTTTCACTCCAGACACTCTGGGAAAGCGGATGTCTTTGCAGCCCCGCTGCAGCCCCAGGAATAGAGTCTGGTCCAGGACTGGCCTGGCCCTGGTCCCCTCCTTTGACGTCAGACCCCTGTGGGGCTGTAGGTCTGTTGGAGAGTGCCCGGGAGGGAGGCTCTGAGCCACGTGGCTCTTTGGTGAGGCTCCTTCCCCAAGCCAGCAGCCCTGATGCCATCGTGGAGCTGCTCAGCGCTCCCGTGAGCTCGGCTGTGTCGCTGACACGCTGCGGGCCATGGCTTTAGTGCTCACTGCTGTCGGTGCCAGGAACTTGTTCTGGCCATGCAGAGCTGTCCCGGCCTTGGAAGCTGGGTGCACCATTCAGGAAAACATCTTCAGAGGATGGTCTGGTGGCTTCAGCCTGATCAGCCAAGTGGGAAGTGGGGTCTTCCAGAGCAGGCAGCTTTGCTGCAGTGCTGGGGAGCAGCTGGAGGCCTCACAATGGGGATTTTCCTGGACATGCCCACAGCCTCTTGAATATGATGAAATTCCACAGATTGGCTTGAAAGGCATTCAACAGATAGGGCATACTGCAGAGAAGATATCTGCTTTGATGCACGCTGAGTGCATAGAGCATACAGCATTCATGCTCTAGGCTTTTAAAAATGAGATATATGCGGGGCTAGTTTCTGAAAACCAACCAAATAACCAGCACAAGAGACAGGAAGGTTGTGGGGGGGTGTTGCAGTGCATGCTCTGGGGGCCCTCAGAACTCTGTGCCCTGAGTCACCATCATCTGCACCATCACAGAGCTCAAGCAAGGTAGCAGAGATTACGAGGTGGCAAATCAGGCTGCAATCCAACATCCAGGATGCTTATACACTATGAGCTAGTCATACCTCCGTAACTCTTTGGTACAAAACATTTTTCTGATATATAGACCCACACACCCTAAAGAGTGAGCAGTCACAGTCACCTCCTAGTGATTTCCATGTTTCCTTTTTTCATTTACTTCTTGTCCTAGCTAATCAAGCATCATTCAGCTCTCTTTTGACCTTTGCTGCACTGATGTGTGTAGGAAGATGCCCCATCTCTTACTCATTGACCCTGCCTGCTAGACTGCGCTGGCAGCGTGACTTATGCAGAAATGGCAAGCTGCTGTTAGCTGCGCTTCACTTGAAAGGAGTGCACTATGCATCATGGAAAAAAACGGAGCCCAGAGAAACGCTTCTGACCAGGGCCTAAGACAATAAACGTAAGGCTCTAAAAATTGGACTTGGCAAAATGCATAGCAGATAAAATCAATAAGGAAAGGATAAGAATATATTAACACAAAATATTTCCTGGGGAAATGGAAAATGTTTCATAAGAGTAGGTTTTAACATCAACAGTGTTATCCAAAGGACAATAAAAAAGTCTGTAGCCTTTCAGACATTGGCCAAAAATGAAAGAAAAACAGACGCCGTCTCAGTCAGGTCTGGCAGCAGCAGCCACCACCAAAAGGAGCTACAGAGGGGTGGCCCCTGGAGATCCCCTGGCTTCTGAAGCCACTGGCACTTGCTGCCTCTTTCCATATGACAGCTGCCAGACCTGGAGGAGGTGCCTCTTCCCCAGGTTCAGCAACCTCTGCCCAGGTAGGAAAGACAGGCGGTTTGCAGGAGCTTCACAGCCTTCAGGCATGGCCGTTCAACAAGTCTCCAGCTGGGGCCTGGAGGTCACTTCTGCTCTCGCTTTCTGGCGTGTCGCACTTGGTACTGCCTGCTCGTTCCTTCCGTGCTCCGATGCTCTCCATTGCCACCTCTACCGAAACCCCTTCACTGCCTAGAATAAGCAGTGTGAAAACAACACAGCACCTGCTATGCCAGTGCCCGTCTCTGTTTATTTTACTCCATTTGCTGGGACAGGTAAGGTTTTCTGTGCTTACAAATTCACAGAAAGTTATCTGGAGTTGCAACTCAGGTGAGTCAAGCCAGTAGAGCTTTTCCTGCTCCAGTCTGCTAGTTCTCCACCATCTTCCCCCAGTTCCCAGTTTTTGCTGTGGAGAATGGCTAGGTAGGTGGCTTCACTGGGAAGGGGTGAGCAGCATGGGAGAACTTGCACCACTGGGTGGAAGTGTGTGACAGCCCCCAGCAAGTCTCCCCCAAAGAAAAAAGCTCGGTAGATACCACTGCTCAGGTGTTACTTCACTTCAGTTTTGCCAAGCAAAGAAATAATTCAAATGTGGAAAATTTAGTTCTGCATTGAAGACCTCAGGGTGTAAAATCTTCTGAGAGGAGGCAGCTTCTCACCAGTGGAGAAGCAGCATGTATAGTGCATAGGCTGTCAGTACGTGGTAATTCCTGCTTGGCACCTGGTGTTGGGGTCACTGTGCTGCTGAGCACCCCTGGTTTCTAGTTCCCACTTTCTCTTTTTACTCCCCAGTTCTGTCATTGACAAATGATGGACCTACATTTCCCTTGGAGACCTTTAAGTGTCCTCTCCAGAAGCAGTTTAAATGTTAATCCTGATAAGCAATATGTTGGAAGAGGACACAAGGAAACACATTTCTTGACCATATTCAGAGTCAACACACTTCCTAAGGAATGGTTTAGGAATGGTGAAGTTAGTCCACTTTGAGGTAGTGATATTGCAGCTGGAAGGACAGGACATAAGTGCACATACAGCTCCTAGAAATAATAATCGTCATCATCCCAGCTGCAAGAGCGTGATGCTTCTCCCCCTTGAGCCAATCAGTGGCATAATACCCCTTTGCAACAAAACTTGGCTGTCTCTGGCCCTCAAGCAGTACGCACAACAAGCCTGACCAGTTCATCGGCCTAGCCTGTATGAACCTCCGCTATCAGCCGGGGTACATGCTGTTCACAACGAGTTCAAAGATCTATTGCTGTTTTTCCCTTAATCTTCTGTTTTGCTCTTGGCATACGTAATTCACAAACTGCAAGTGTTTTTCCTGGCTTAGGATTCTTAACACTACATTGCTATTCATCTCTCTGAATGAAAGTTTCCTTGGATGTCTAGCTGCACTGATGGATGCTCATGTACATCCCTGTAAAGCTTTGGACACAAGCTGCGACGCCTCAATGTCTTGAGCGCAGTCCACAGAGTGTGTTGCCCTGCTGCGACAGTGTCTTGTTGCTCTGGAAGTCTGTTCTCTAGTTCACAGTGCGTATTTCTGGGTCCTCTGCTCAATGTCTCAAGACAGCCGCCGGAAAAGGAGGTGGCACCTATCTGGGAGGTGAACGCCATTGGAATAACATCTAGTAACTGGGTACAAGATTTCTGGTGTTTAGAAGGAGCATAAACTCTACCAACTATGTGGTTCCTTTTTTTAGTCTGTGCAAGCAATTACCTAATTTCAGCTCCCAGTTCTGACAAATCTGGAGACAATAACACAGAATTAGTTAATTAATGCACTTATTTATTTATAAATCATTTATTTTTAATTGTAAAAGTCAGTGTAAGGTCTTCTCAGACTCTAGTGATCTGCATCTAGGCTTACACACCCCGTAGGCCGGGCGGTCCCCACATGCCATGGGGGCTGTGCTCCATGCACACCACCACGCTGCTACGGCTGCCGTGTCTTCCACCAGGTAACAGGCAAAGCAGCAGCTGTGCATGGTGGATGCAATCCTCCCGGCACAGCGTTTGATCACCTGCGTCAGACTGATGAACTCGGCCTCAGAATGTGGACTAAGGGCACTTTTTTTTCCCCCTAGGAGCTGCTGTTCTGCAGCATTTGTTCTGTAAACACAGATAAAATTTTGTTCATATTTTTTCAAGTTTGTATTTACGGAAGAGTTGAAAAATAGTCATAATGACAGTTTAATTAATGTATGTCATTAATTCTGGAGATAATCAAAACCCTGATAGGTCTCTAATCTTGTAAAAAAGGAATTAGAATGCACTGAAACATATTTTGCTCTCTTTGAACCTTGTAATGAGATGCTGCATACTTAAAGGAGGGGCCGTGGCAATGAGCATTGCCAGGGGACATATTCTCAGCAGATTTCATCACTGGACTTTTTGTGTGATATTGCTTTTGGCAGAAAAGTTGTAGCCAAAGTCCAAAGAGTTCAACACTGTTTTCAAAATTTGTCCTTCTACCAATGCATGAAGTTGTTCTAAATATTTGTGGGTATGAAGTAGGAGAACTTTAGCTTCCCTTCCATTTTCTTTTAATTAACATGCATTTAAAGGTCTATTTCAGGTTTAATGCTTTGGACCTTACTAATTGTTTGGCAATGCATCATACAGTGTGCATATCATGCAGGTACGTCAAACTTATTATTCAAACTCGAGACATGAATGTAGGCCAACATTATAAAGTTGTTCTAAGAAAAAATACCACGGCTAACTTTAGCAAGCTATTTTTTAAAGGTTTGTTCTTAATTCTGTTTTTCATGCTGCCTGTAACTTTGCACTGCAGTTTATGCCCCATTTCTTCTTATCCAGAAAGTCCAGAGGAACCAAAGACTGGATTTTAGTAGGAATAGGAATTTTAGGAGCTGAGAAGAATGTGCCCGTACTTTAAAATTCACATTCAGAACAAATTCGATCTACAAGGGCAAAACATTCCAGCATCTTTATGTAGTTCCTGCAGGGATCTGGGGACCAGATGGGGCTGGTAGGGAAGCCTGGTAGGAAGGACCAGTAATAAATATTGCTTCTCTTCCTCTCTAGAGACTCAAAGAAAACTGAGTTTTGCCTCCAGAAGGGAGGCTGGGGCAGCAGCCTGCTGTGGGGGGTAAAGCTGTGCAACAGCTTTGGTGTGACTCCTGAGAGAGACTGAACTGACAGAGCAGCCAGAGCAGGACTGTGGCAAATAAACACCCCTCATACAAGTGAAGGACTTTTGTAGCCCTGCACAAGTCCTGCACAATACCTGCACAAGAAGTGACATCTGCTCCAAGGAGGCTGAAAGTCTTCATGATTTTGAGGATGTAGCCAAGATACTAGACATTGAGGATGTTTTAATTTGGTCTGGAGGTTCTGCTTTCCACAGGTCTGAAGGTGGCCAGCCAGAAAGCCAGGTGACTTGCCCCATGAGAGAGAGAAACGAAAGCAATACCTCCATAGGCTGTGGTGAGGGAGCCTTGCCTCAAACCAGTGACACAGCATATGTAGTCTTTGGCAGTGAAATAAATGCAGGTAAATTAGGCAAGACACTTATTGCCCTTGCTGTAAAAAATAATTTTATGAAAATAGGAGTTACATTTGAGCAAGATTAGCAAACAGAGAGACAGGATGAGGAAGACACATCAAGTGGCAATGTCTATTTTGCCCATCTTCATATAATGCTGTACTGCTATACACAAACATAACGGTTCCTGAACCTTGGCTCCTTTACTTATTAAACAATATACTGATAGCAATCCCTGGACTCACTGACGTAATTTAATGGCATGCTTTCCAAATATAATGAGTTGCATTCCCATCATAAAACAAATGCATTCCAGCAGCGAGCCCCACAGCAAATACCAGAGCTCCAGCAGCTGGGGAAGCCGGGGCAGAGCGGTAACAATTGAGCTGCGTCGCCAAAGCCCAAAAGCAAAGTTGTTACTGGCAGCATTCTAGGAAAACCTATTATAACGCAATGCTACCAAAACCGTGTTGTTTTCTGGTTCTGGGCTGCATGTAAAAGTTATTTTGAAAGCCCTACACATGCAAGCATGCTCCTTCCCATTTGACCTTTTCTTCAGTGTTTTCCAAAGTATACCCTCTTTTCAGTTTAACGTAATGTTTGTCGGGTTTTATTTATAGCTTAAAAGAAAAGGCTCCCTCCAACTGTCACCAGAAATGCCCTTCTATAGGCATGCTGTCAGGAGAAAGCCTTGCCTCCTGTGAGCGACATCCTGGGCCCAAGGGCGTTTTGCTGAAACCACTGCAGCAGTGCTTCCGGGGATCCCAGCACGTGGATTCACACAGCCAGGCACCATTCCTACCCTGCGTTTTGCAAAAAGTAAGGTTAAATAAAACACATAACCAAGTAGCCATGGTTTGCTGTCGTGCACTGTCTCTCACACTGTCTCTTTCTCCTCTTTTTTCTTTTTTTTTTTTGGTTAATAAATAGACACTGGAATCTCTAGGGAACATTTTTATTCTTATCAAAAGGCAAGTAAACTATTGGCAGCAGTATGATAAAACATCACATGACCAAATTTCCACATGACTCAACATGTGGGGTTTTCAACTTAGACAGTGAAAGTCATGGTGCTTCCTGAGCTGGTTATAGCCAGTGGATATCATAAATGAGAAACTGAAATGTCACATCATCCTTACACACCGATCATCTCGATGGCGTAAGCTCACAAGCACAACATACACAGGCATGACCCAGGAGAGATGACAGATTCCTCCTACTCCTACTCTGGGGGACATCTTCAATGCAGCAGTGGACTTTATTAAACTTTCTTTTATTCGGTAACTCTTTGAGATGAAAAGAGCCATAGATGCGGATGCATAAAAAGGCAGAAAGCCAGACAGACAAAACGTAGTTCTCCAGAAAGTTCACATTCACTTTATCTGCCAAACAAAGAAAACCGGTCCCACGTATTGATCCTTTCAGGAGCTCAGCATTTGGTGTCATCATGAGTTAACACTTGCCAAAGCTGGTATTTTTATTAATAGCTGCTGCTGAAGTTTATAGACAGTATTTGTCTTGTGACTGAATAACATTAGCTAGAAAACTAAGGACAAAACCATGGGAGCTTGTTTTTGCATGTTTGTATCCTCAGTTCATGATAATATCCTTCTGGGCTTTGGGAGCTACAAAGGTCACACTTCTCAACCCAAAGGTCATTTATTCTCTTGATGAAATAAACAGTCATTTAGCCAGAGTAAGGACTTCAGACCGATCCTTTGCATCTTCTTGATTGCTTTTCTTTTTATCTTTCTCTTTGTGTTTCATGTGAAAAAACACACCCGCTAAAATGGCACCTGAAAAACAGAGGAAGCAGAGGGTCAGTAAAGGGCAGAGGAAAATTTTCAGAGGCAAAGATATTGTATCAAATGATCTGACACTCACACTGCAACTGGCACACTGCTGTATGTCTTCAATAAAAACAAATGGCTTTAATACTTTTAAATCATGGTGAGTATGCTGTACTGTATGTAAACTTATTGCCTGTTTATTGGTGTTGAATTTTTTTCAGTTTAAACATTTCCTTGTTCTATACTGCCATAAAGGATATAGAAGTGTTCAGCTACTCCATCTCCCCTATTCATTTGTCAGAGTATTTGTTCTGTTCACTAGTTGCTTATTTCACATTCATTTTTGCAGTGCCTCAGTGCATCAAGCAACATGCCTAATATCTGCCAGATGATGTTTATTCTTTCATTTTTGGGAAAAACACCTTACAAGAGAGGGGGAGTTTGTTTTAATACAAATGTACAGTGTGCTGGACTGTTTGAGGGTTTAGAATTGTTTTTTTTATTTTGTTGTGTTTTGTTTTCCTGTACCTACGCTCTTGTTTCTCTTGAAGATAACAGGCTTACAGATGCCGTGCTCTGGAGGGGAGAGGACTGAAGTCTGAGACAGCCCTTAGCTCATGGAGGAGTCCACTCTAGTCTTGGTCTCTAGGAAATGGCTGGGTTTATGGTCATATCTTCTGAGTTTCAAAGTCAAAATCAAAGCTTATAACCTCGCAAACTTTTGTAAAGTCTTTCTATTCTTTTTTTTTTTTTCTATTTTTCTCTCTTTTTTCTCCGTTTTTTCCCCCCTTGCCCATCTCTAATCCCTGTTAAATCCACCTGAGAGGCTATCATCCGACTTTGGTGTTAAAGTGAAAGAGCTTTCTGTTGAAAAACTGTACATTCCTTTCAGGAATTCTTTTTAAAGGCCTTTATGGGTCACATACACTTTTTATTTTTTTTTAAAAAAATTATGAAGCAGTAGCAGGTTTTACCACTTCCTCCAAAGGTGACCAGCACTCTTACAATGAAAGGATCTTTACTTGGTTATCCAACAAAATTTCCCTTGTGTATAATGTCATACTGATCACTTGGTCAAATCAAGGTATCATGAAGAAACGAGCGATGTCAGAAACATGCACAGAGGTCATGAAGATGCAGTATGAGAATTTCCTTTCTCAATTTCATGTTCTGAGTAGAGCCTCTTCCATTTCAGATTTTCTTTGAATAGGAACTTTTTCTTTTTTTATCTTCAAAAGACAAACACATATGCATCACATATGCATCAGCCCTTTCTCTTGCTGTAGGGCTTCGTGAGTTACACAATAGTCAGCACAGAGTGTTAATTTTGTCTTTTTAGGTACTTGTTCTCAGGGGTTCTTTCCCTTTTCTTTTAAAAATGGACTAATTGTTCCTTACATAAATTCTTGGGAGTTTTCCCTTTTATCCTCTAATTTCATTTGCCTCTTTTGAATATGAGGTCTGTGATGTATTTAATTCCTTTTCTTTGATTTTCTCAGTGGATCTCCCACACTCTTTCCCCTCTTCACAGCTGACTCACGGCCTAGGAGTCTGTTGCTTGTGACCATCACATTCAAAACTCACATGGGATTGTGCACTGAATTCTTTCTGCTATTGGCTTCTAGGGGACTGGATCTCATCAGCAGTCACCCTGACTGCTTTGCTCTCACATTTATAAAAAGAATGCCAAACAAGATTTTGTCTTGTTTTGGAAAAAGTATTAAGCTATTTGTCAAAGTTGCATCAGCTCATGCCTATAAGAATATAATTCTGTTCATTATCACTTAGCAAAATCATGCTGTGTTCATATAAATGCGAGTTTCCCACAGCTCAAAGTAGTTCTGTCACTGGAAAATGGAAACTTAAGACGCTAAAGTAGGTGAATAAAACTGTAATTTCTGAACTATGGTTAGGAACTGTGTAGAAATTTACAGGACGCGTCACTGTTTTCACTATAATCTGAAAGCCCAAGACAGGTCTCCGGTCCATTCCCTGGCAGGCAAAAGGTGGTAGGTATCAACAAAAAGATTAATACTACAAATGCAACCTTTTCATAGACTCACAGAGCGTTGAGGTTAGAAGGGGCCTCTGAAGATCATCTAGTCCAAACCCCTGCTGAAAGCAGGGTCAGCCAGAGCAGGCTGTTGGCTCTTTTCATTCAGGTTTTGAATATCTCCAATGATGGAGCTTCCACAGCCTGCCAGGGCAACCTGTTTCTGTGCTGGGCCACCGTCACCATACACATTTTTTATGTTTAAATGGAATATCTGCTTGTGCCCACTGCCTTTTGTCCTGCCAGTGGGTTAACACAGGGCAGAGTCTGTCTCCATCCTCTTTTCCCCACCCATTAGGTATTGACACTGATCAGATATCGCCTTCACTTCTCTAGGGTGAACAGTCCCAGCTCTCTCAGCTTCTCCTCATATAAAAGATGCTCCAATCTCTTAAATATCTTTGTGGCTCTCTGCTGGGCTCCATCTAGTATGTCTATGTCTCGCTTGCATTGACCAGTCCAGCACTGGACCAAGCACTTCATGGACTGAAGGGGAAGACAGGGAAGTACAGAGGGGAAGGACAACATCCCCTGATCTGCCTAAGGCAGCCCAGGAGCCCCTTCTTAGCCACAAGTACACGCTGCTGGCTCATGGTCTACCTGTTGTCCACCAGCACTTCTGGAGCCTTTTCTGACAAGCTTGGTCTCCCGACAGTCAGCCCCCAGCCTGTCGCAGTACATGACATTATTCCTCTTGAGATGCAGGACTTTGCATCTCCCCTTGTTGAGTTTCATAAAGCTCCTGTTGGGCCACCTCTCCAGCCTGCTGAGGTCCTTCTCAATGGCAGCACAACCAGCTGGCATATCAGTAACTCCTCCCAGTTTATCATCTACAAACTCCTTAGGGTACACTCTTTTCCCTCGTAATGGCTGTTTGCAGTGGCAGTTCATGTGCATGCAGATACAAAGTCCAAAAAAGCCACCTCTGGTTCAGAAACTTATATCATGACAGTGATCACAGAGTTTTGAACACAGTAAGATCTTCCACCTTTTCACTTACTCTGTAACATTCGTAACGTCTCTTCACTGCAGGAGTGAATCATTGCCATGAGTGCAGCAGCACAGTCATACTCGATAGGACTTGCCTCATACCAGCCAAAAGAAAGTCACTTACCAATGACAAGCAACACCCCAAGAAGAATCCCAATTGCTTGACCTGCGCTTGGCCTGAAGTGCTCACGTTGTACTTCTATAAAACATGACTTTTCACTTGAACATTTGCACACGTTCACTGTAAAAACAAAAATGCCATTAAAATAATGAGAATTTTAATAGCTCCATTTCACTATTCATCTATATTATTTTTCTCTGGAAATTAACAGTTGTGCATACTGTACTGTGCATGGTATACCTTCAAGATTTATTTCTGCTTCCAAAGGTGGTCTTCCATTGTCATTAATTACTATTGGAACATTATAGACATTCTCTTCAAAGTTAGTATGTCTTGGAGAAAGGTAAGCATGAGTACCTGGTAAGTAGGAAATGGGACATTTGTGTCAGCACAAGAAGAAATTTAGCCAAACATTCACATCAGCTGCAGTGCTCTATGACTGAGGTCTTGTTTCTTAAGGCTACTTTGCACATTCTGGTAATTCCCCTATTTCCCCCCCCACACACCCCTGCCCAGGTCTCACTGGCTTTCAGACATCAAGTCAGAAGGAACCATATGGCATAGTAACATTTTCATGGAACATTTTTATGGAGGTACTACTTATCACTCGGCTACAGTCTCACTCCTGGCTTGCAGTGGCCAGCTCAGAACCCTTTATTTCATATGTGAACTCAGGAGGGTGTTTTTTGTTTGTTTGTTTGTTTTTCATGTGCATCATTATGTGTATCTACACCAAATTTCATCTACTCTGTTATTGTTCAGCCTCTCAGTCTCTCAAAAACTATCTGCAATTCTTCACACTTGGTTCCTTCTCAAATAACTTGTATCCTCAGTGAACTTTGTCTCCTTACTGGGTACCATATCTATTATGGATATATTGAACACCTCAGGTCCTGGAGAAGACTGCTTCAGAAAAGTTAGTTGTGAATTCCTTCTTCATATTTCCCAAAGTACTTTGAGACTGCCATATCCATACAAGAATAGGTTTATCAACTTACTGTTGATTTTTGAGATTTCCCAGTTATTTCTTGTATTCACATCATCCTTAAGAGAAAAGGTAAATGTTGAATAAAACCTCTGTTCATCATCATCAGTAGCCTGAATCAGTGTTCTCTCTCCTCCAACAAGTGGGTGGCAGAAGAACGGAGAATAATTCATATCTAAGCGTGGAGGATTGTCATTCACATCCTTTAAGTTCATTATGAAGATTGCTTTGGATTTTTGAGCTACATTATCTGTAAAATTTAATAGCATAGAGTTATATATCATATCTTGGACCTGAATCAGGCCTGCTGCACTTGCTCCCTCTGGAGGTCCTGAAGGACTCATGGTATCTACTATCACTTATAAAATAAGAGTTTATTTGCCCCAACTCTTGGTAACTATGGAACACTAGCAAGTGAAAGGAGACAGCTAGGCCATCGTTTCTGGTAAGTAATCACATTCAAGGTCAGAGCATTTTCTCTTTTAAGCATGAAACTCCAAATCCTCCCCTCCTCCCTTCCCATAAGCAGGAAATGCAAGTCAGTGTTTTGCCTCAGGCCAAAGACAAGGGTCCCAAGAACTTCCTTTTCATTATTTTGCCCGTTCCCACTAGGATGACCCCACTCTAGCTAAGTGTTTGAGGAAGCATTTCTTTTTCCTGACATACAGTAACTTTACATATCATATCCAGAAAGCGATGGCCAGTATTACTGGTTATCTGTGTTTAATAAGGTAAACCTAGATTTGTTCCTTATTTAATAATTTGTTCCTTACTCAACCAGATACAGTGCATCTTTTTAAACCTCTC
Source organism: Eudromia elegans (assembly GCA_003342815.1). NCBI lineage: Eukaryota > Metazoa > Chordata > Aves > Tinamiformes > Tinamidae > Eudromia > Eudromia elegans. Next base: position 5,100,400 of record PTEX01000003.1, on the reverse strand, counting down.
TTCAATAAAAATCCTTCTCAGATGGACTACTTGAAAGATCCCAATGGTTGCAACTATTAACTCTAATGTGTTTCAAATTAATGAGGTGGTGTGGAGGTTATTTATAATAAAATTAAATTTTATACAAGATTACAATTTACTTTCCGCATGTATTTTCAGGAAACCAAAACATATAAGAAGAGTTAAAAACTTTATAGGTTAAAATGCAGCAGACAATATTAATATTGAAATCACTGAAGAAACCATGAACTCTCTGTATGCTGTGTTCTTCCTCACATGGAAATGGAACTGCCTGGGTTTTAATTTGTACCCGTTTCCCCTTGTCCTGTCACTGGCCACCACCAAGGAGAGTTTGGCCCCATTCCATTCACCTGTCTGGTATTTGTATATATTGATCAAATCCCCTCTCAGTCTTCTCCAGGCTAAACAGGCCCAGCTCCCTTAGTCTTTCCTCATATGATAGATGCTCCAGTCCCTTAATCATCTTTGTTGTTCTACGCCAGACCCTCTCTAGAAGCTCCACATGTTGCTCAAACAAATATAATGGCATAAGATAGGTAACTTCATGAAACCTGTTAACACCAAGATTTCTTCTACAAGAGGTAAGTGCTTAAGGAAAAATCCTTCTAAAGATATGTCAAAAGTTATTTAAGTTCACGTAGCTATGGTATTACATCAGATGCAGCTGATGACTCCAGCTCAGGAGATCATTTTGGGTAATTCATGCTCCTGTTTTTTATTAGTTCAGTTTTGCTGGCCCTGTCTTCATGAAGGAAGTATGGTGTTGCAAGAAGCATTGTAGTTGCTCATAAAGCAGCAAGGGCAGAGGATCCCTCTGTATATAATATATATATATATATAAATACAATGTGTATACATAGTCCTTTCCTTGCTTACTTGTCTCTGATGCAACAACCTGAACTTCATATGCTTGTGTTTGCTCTCGATCCACCAGGGAGGCAGTGTATATCTTCCCAGTGGATGAATCAATCCTCAGCCAATTCTTCACATCTCTTTCTAAGGAGTATCTTTGGAAAGCAAAAGAAAAAGAATCACTTATTTTATTCCAAATCAGGGGAAAAAAACCTCTCGACCAAACAAGCACTTCACTGATTATAGGCAAATGGCTTGATTACAATTGTACTCAAAGAAAGCAGTTTTGGAGAATCTTGATATCACAGCTAGCCAGCAGATACAGACAGAGGAATGGAAGCCAAAATCTGGTGTGGATTAACTTCAGAGAACAAAAAGTAAGGACAGAACCCTAGGAATGTCACTGCTCTTCCAAGGTAGCAGGATCCTCTGCATATCACAACTCTGCCTTACTCCTAACTAGGAACTCCATGCTTCCAGCTAGGAGTGTCCAGTGTCCTAACTCAGTGTCCCTCCCTCAACATCACATCACGCATGTCTTGAGTTCAGTGGTGGCACGAGATGAAGACTAGCCAGGGTACACCAAGGGCCTTCGCTAGACAACTATGGGACCAGGATCCCAACATGTATTGCAGTGGTCATCTGCTGCCAGTCTTGATATAGCCTGTCATCACAGTAGGAGCAGCCAACACACTGAGTGTTTTAAACTTTTGCCACATCGTTGCCTTTATATTACTCTCAAAACACAAGGCCTCAGGGTATTCACAGATACAGCTTTCACAATGAACATACAATCAAGTTAAAACTGAGTATATGTGACCTTTTCATTTAGCACTTTCATTCGTTCAGGACATGTTGCATTGAAAAGAGCATGCTAACATGTCTCTTATTTGTATACTATCTTGTATCTTTTAACCTACATTTTAGCAGAAATGTGGTTTATGTAAACATGAATTCCTGTCAGTTGTTTCTGTCATCATCCCCTAGAGCTTATGGAATATGTGGCTCACTTTCAAACAAGCTTGACAGAAGGCCAAACATGCTAAGTTCCCAAAATTTAGCAGAAAGTAAAGAACCAGATGAACTCCCCTTGGGAAAAGAATTCTCCTAAGAGTCAGACCCTGCAGCTCCTTTTCAAGGATTGTTTAATACAGTTTGGATTGACTTTTTCAGCATTCCAGATGGGAATCATGCAGCAAGAACTACAAACAATCTGTGTATCTGTCACGAGTGTAAATGGTTCATGTACACCATGCAGCAGAGCATGACGCACAGATCATGACCCGACAGAGTCCTGAGTGATTTTACCACAGGATACAGCACTGAACAACCTGGAGGCACCAGCTTAATACTTCTGGCATCCCACTCATGGTCATATGAGTGGATTTGCCAGTGTATCCTGGTATGCACACAGAGAAGACTTAATTTGAAGAAAATTAACGAATTATCAAATAAAGACTTGAGTTTTTTTCTACGTGTTGTGTGCTCTGCTGGATGCAAAACCCTGTGCTCTTAGCCATGTAACATGCAAAGCAGATGTGGTCCTGCTGGTTCCTGGCAGAATTCTGTATGCACCTCACTCATTGCTAAAGGTATTTGGTAGTGCGGATTTAGGAACTCTGCTATTTTCAAATCAGATCTACTTTCTGGCTGGAGATATACTGGCCTGTTTTAGTTTCTTGCTCCAAATGCCCAACTAGATGGTGCTTGTTATAATATATAAAGATGAATGGGAAAGCACTTTCCAGCAGTTCACTTAAGGTAGGTGCAAGGCCACCTCTGAACTATACCTACCACTTTGTACTATTAGAAGAGAAATAGGCAGCTCTGTAAAAAAAGTCTTTTTCTATATGCTAAATGCTGGGTATGTTGTTCTTGTATGATAAAAAATTTCTAAGCCCTATCTCATCTTGAGATTTTAACTGGGTACCCATAGAAGCCACTACAAAGACAAGTAATGATCGTCCCACTATATCCAGAATATAATCAATAAATCACAGTCTTATTTTTTACCGTACAGTATCCCCCTCGGGATCAAAGGCTTTCACTGTCCCAACCAGGGTATCTACAGGAATATTTTCAAATGCTTCTGTTATGTAAGCTTCTTGGCTGAAAACAGGTGCTTCATCCACATTGCTTAGAAAAACTTGAAGGGCTGTAATGGAGCTTGAGTTATACTGTACTCCTGCCACCAGAGGTTCAGAGTTTGTAGCATAGATCAGTAGATTGTACACTGGAGTTGTTTCAAAATCAAGAGCCTGGAAAAATCAGAAACACATTACTTTAAAGAGTTGTCCCACTCTTTGTTTTAGCAAATCCTAAACAAACAAACAGCGAAACTTCTCATTTTGACATCTTTAACCCACCTGTCAGTGGGGAGGTTAGAGTGCCCTCAGTGCTGCTCTGGAGCTAGAAAAGAGAGTTCCCCCTGCCCCCCCCTCCATGGGAAGCCAAAAGACGCAAAGACAAAATCCTCCTCTTCCCAAAGAAGAGACTGTATCTCAAATCTAGATGAAACAAGCAAAACAACACAGGGCGAATGAATTTAAATGAAATCATGTGCCCATTCAGAGGCTCCCTCTGCAACTGCATTTACAAATAATGTTGCCACGTGCCTGATCAAGTTCAGCAAGTATATCCTGTTTACAGCGATAGTATTTATAGTTCTGTGAAAGAAGACCTTGGATGACTTCTGGTTGGCAAGCCATGTGAGGGTGTAAAACACGATGGAGTATCTCACAAATGCCATCTCAGGAAAAAGGTTACCCTGCGTTCAGCACATCTGCCAGCCTGCCCTGCTGCAGGTGAACTCCAAACAAACAGTATGTCATTACTTGGAAAATAAATGATAATTTTTCTGAGCCCCTAATTACAAGTGCCTTTGAGAAAGTTAATTTCAAAGGGAGAACACCTCTGGTACTGAAATTCATGGATGCAACCAGAGATGTTTCTGGTATTTCTGATTGCAACACTCAGAACGTGGGTTTTATCATTCATCGCAGCACTCACTAACCTTGGCTTTATCTCCACTAATGTTTGCCTCAACAGAGACCAACTGCCTTTTTGTTCTGATGAAGAGGCAAGTCAGTGACCTGCACCTCCTATCCCAAAGCCACCAAGGGCCCAGAACACCACCAAGGAGGAGGATCTGCACTGCGACCACGTGGCAGTGCTCAGCTGGCTTTCTGTTTTCAAGAGCTGTAAAATCATTCCAATAATGCATTTTTTTTTGCCATTATTTGTAAAGATCTGTTTCATCAGCCAGCTGCCAGACCACAGGACAACAGCAGAGGGCAAATGGGGAAGGCTGGACAGTAGATGTGCCTGGACATGGCGCAGATACGTGGACCGGAGCATGGGGCCTTCTGCCATCTGCAGCAGCTTAGCGGTGCCTCACAAACCACCGGTCTACCTGTCTGTCTACAAACGATGACCAGTTCAGCCACTGTAAATGACAAATGAAATCAAATGACGGAACAGAGATGAAAAGAATAAACCCATCCCTTCACCTTGTTAATCTTGACATATCCTCGGTTTGTTTTGGGATCTGTCTCTATGATGAACGTCTTGTTTGGATCTCCTTCCTTGATCTCGTAAATGATGTAAGAACTCCCCGTGAGAGGCTCATCTGCATCAGTAGCTTGAATTTCAAGTATCACCGTTCCTACTGGGAGATCTTCAGCAAGAGTCACTTTCCCATACTAAGGAGAGAGAGAGGTCACTGAAACACGACACACCAAGCACCATCTGAGGGTAAGAACTTCAGCGCTACAACAGGCTGGAGACCCACACGCACTAAGGTATCTCCACCACAGCAGTCCTATGAAGTAGGGAAGCATCAACTCTGTTTCACAGCACAGGTAGTCAGATAGGTTAAGGAGAGAGGTACAAAAGCAATAGTCAAGTGCCTGCCAGCAGGAGAGCTGAGGGTCCTCGCGGCCGTGGGGAGGCGAGGGCTGCAAGCCAGGCACCACAGTCTCTGCAAACTGCTATACTCCCTTTTCCAACAGCCTGCTGGCTACCAGCTCTGCATTTAGCAAGTGTGAAGAGATCTCTGTCTGAGCAAGCTACTGCATATCTGCAATACCAAGCAGACTGCAGCAGCTTTTACCTCTTCTAATGAAACCTTTCCATTTACATACAATATTTAAATGTTCACAGTGGTAGCGACAGCACCTAGGTCTCTTCTGGTCTATTCAATTGTTCTATGTGCCATAAGCCACTGTCCTCCTAATGGCTCCACTCCATTTGCACTGATGCCCTGACCAAGCAGTTTTTGACGTCGTGTCCTGCCCACCTCTCGGTGGGAAGGTGAACAGTCTGCTACAGGGGCTGACAGTCTGCACATGCCAAAGCCCCCATCAGAGTAAACAGAGAGCTCATCAAAGAGTCAGCCAGGCTGACAAACACTTCAGCTTCCCAGAAGGAGACACCCAAGCGAGGACACTGACATACTTGATTTGCAAGACGTGATACCTCCCCACTCCTCCACTGGCATTGCCTACAAGGACATGGGAGCTTAGACCCCCAGTAAAAGCGACTGCATCTGGAGTGGGCGTCTACTTCAGCTTTCTCTGGCAATGTGGAAATATTTGGGACCTGCTATGCCCACTGCAGAGTCTGAAGCAAGACATCGGCCAACTAGTGGAAATCACTGAAGGTCTGAAGGTCTCTGCCAAACTTGAGCACCTCCATCAAAGCAAGATGCAAAAGCCTGAAACTCTCACCTGAAGCAATGGCCAGCAGGCTCATAGCTGGCCAAGGACCAATGGGTCACTCTTTTGTTTAAAGAAAACAGCCAAGTCAATTTTTCGCTCAGCTAGAAACGCATTTCTGTTTCTTGGATACATTAATACTGTGTTTGGAAGGGAACTTGGGAGAGGCTACATTAGGTGCTTTGGTTCCTTTTTTATTGTGTGTTTGTTTTAACCTGATCAGACATTTTAATCAATTATCAAGTTTTGTTTTCTCATCCAGAATTTACATTTCTGGAATAAACTGCTTAAATAGAAACTTTTAATTCTTCACACATATTTTTCCACTGAGCAAATTACCTTATCCTTCAGAATTAACAATGAGCATTTCCAGCTGTTTACTGACTAGGAAGATCTTGTAAGTAAACATCTTCCCTTTATTTTCACCAGTGGACCACTTTGCTACCCGTTCTTGTTATTAGATCAATTTCCTTTAACTTTGGGAAACATTTAACAGAGACTCAAATGTTTAGTAAAGTTTACCAGAGACATCAAAATACTCACATCTGATTTTTCAAAGATGGGAATCTGATCGTTGATGTCAATGACATGTATTTGCACATCACAGATTGTTTGGAATACTGCACAGAGAGAGAACAAAACAATATGAGAGCAAGCCTCCCACAGAAAAAACAACTTTGCTCTAGAAATGCTCACAATGTAGGCAGCCAAATCATTAGATCCGAGCAAAGCCCTGCTGTTGTAAGGACACGAACTTCAATAATCTGTAGTCAATGAGAAACTGATTTATCTCTCTTCTTTTTAATTTTCCTAGTTACTCATTTCCCGATTCCCACTGTTTCTTCTGATTTCCCTGTTATTTTTCACTATATTCTTTTACTACAGAGAGAATAACTTTGAATGATCTTTGCTCTCTCAGTATGACTTTTGCATGTGAAAAAGTAACCCCCAATACACTATTCCATGTTCTCTTCCTGATGGACCTGATGGGGACAAGACCCTCTTTTTTGTTGCAGTGAGACTTAAACCTAAGATCTAGTGTTCCCTAAACCGGGGCACGCAAAGGGAAGGGATTTGCAAGCCTGCTCTGTCTGATCTAGATTTGTTTGAATCTCTCTGAGTTGGATGGTAGAAGGATTTGTATTTTACACATGTGCTTCATGAATCAAAACCTAGGGGATATCCTGAACAAAACTGTTCATTTTGATGTTCAACTGTTCCATTTTGATGAAATCCAAATGAGCATCCAAGCAAATCACCACCTTCTCACCTCAAGAGCTTTTGGATCATCTGTTTTAAGTAAGTGATGCTGTTTTTAAAATACATATCATTCTATTATTTATATACCCAGTGCATAAGTTTTATATAACAATAAGAATTCAGTGCAAAGCTTTAAACTTAAACAGGATGTTTTGTTCCCTTTCCATTCAGTGAACCATGAAGGATCTCAAATGATAAGTACGGTTATTTTTGAAGATGAATTTCAGTTCTTAATATACTAAACTATATCATCTCGAACCTCTGGATAAGCTGTATTTAATTTTGTTTGTTTGTTTGTTTGTTGTTTTTTTTCTGAACCCTTTCAAGAGATTTTTGGGGAAAGAAAAACAGCAACAAAAAACACAGTATATAAATCCTAAGTCCTGTGATGGCTTCAGGTTTTTCCCCCAGAGAAGAAAAACTCTTACTGATGAGTATTTGTTAGCAACTGCCCACCTAGTTTGTCTGTGCTCTGCCCTAGATCTTGTAGCTTTCCATTCTTCAGTTATGAACCAATATAAAAATCCTTGCATCTCACAGAATGAATCACAGAATCACAGAATGGCTGAGGTTGGAAGAGACCTCTAGAGATCATCAAGCCCAAACCCCCTGCACCAGCAGGGACACCCAGAGCACATGGCACAGATTTTGGAGATCTCTGGAGAAGGAGACTCCACAGCCTCTCTGGGCAGCCTATTCCAGGGCTCTGTCACCCTCACAGAAAAGTTGTTCTTCCTCACATGGACATGGAACTGCCTGGGTTTCAACTTGTGCCCATTACCCCTTGTCCTGCCAGTGGTCACCACTGAGAAGAGTTTGGCCCCCTTCTCCCTACACTCTTCCCTCAGGTACTTATACATATTGATCAGATATCCTCTCAGTCTTCTCCAGGCTAGACAGCCCCAGCTCGCTTACTCTTTCCTCATACGATAGATGCTCCAGTTCCTTAATCATCTTTGTCACTCTCTGGACCCTCTCTAGAAGCTCCACGTGCCTCTTATCCTGGGGAGTCTAGACCTGCCCACAATACTTCACGTGCTACCCCACCAGGGCTGAAGAGAGGGGCAGGATCCCCTCCCTCCACCTGCTGCCAGCGCTCCTCCTGATGCAGGCCAGGATCCCGCTGGCCTTCTTGGCCACGAGGGCACATGGCTGCCTCATGGGTAAGTTGTTATCAGACAGGACTCCCAGATCCCTCTCCACAGAGAGGCTGGTCAGCCCCTAATCTGTACTGGTGCCTGGGGTTGTTTCTGCCCAGGTACAGGACCCTGCACTTGTCCTTGTTAAACCTCATGAGGTTCCTTTCTGCCCAACTGTCTAACCTGTCCAGGTCCCTCTGGATGGCAGCACAGCCCTCTGGAGAGTCGGCCACTCCACACAGTTCGGTGTCATTAGCGAACTTGCTCAAGGTGCCCTCTGTGCCCTCGTCCAAGTCATTGATGAACAAATTGAACAGCACTGAGCTCAGCACTGACCCCTGGGGGACACTGCTGGCCACAAGCCTCTCACTGTCCTCATGTCCAACCCACATGTCTGGAGCTTTCCTAAAAGGATTTTATGAGAGACTGTGTCAAAAGCCTGGATGAAGTCAAGGTAGACAACATCCACGGCTCTCCCATCATCCAGCCAGACAGTCATCCCATCGCAGAAGGCTACTGGGTTCATCAAACACGACTTCCCCTTGGTGACCATCCATGCTGACCACTCCTGATCACTCTTATTTTCCTTCACATGCCTAGAGAGGGTCTCTAGGAGGAGCTGCTCCATCATCTTTCCAGGGATGGAGAGGCTGACGGGCCTGTAGTTTCCTGGCTCTTCCCTCTTGACCTTTTTGAAGACTGGAGTGATGTTGGTTGCTACCAGTCCTCTGGCACCTCCCATGCTCTCCACGACCTCTCAAAGATGGAGAGTGGTTCAGCAATAACCCCCACCAGTTCCCTCAGCACTCTTGGGTGCATCCCCTCCAGGCCCAGATTTATGGGCATTCAATTTATTCAAATAATCCCTAACTCAATCCTCCTAGACCAGCGGAAAGTCCTCGTCTCTCTTAATTAGCTCCTTTCTATCCGGGCTCTGTAGCTCATGGGGATCAGCCTTAGCAGTGAAGACGGAAGCAAAGAAGGCATTTAGTAACTCTGCCTCCTCTGCACCCTCCATCAGCAAGGCACCCTTCCCATTCAGCAGTGGACTAACATTTTCCCTAGTCTTCATCTTGCTGCTGATGTATGTATAGAAGCCCTTTCTGTTGTCCCTAACATGTCTCACTAATTCTAGTTCCAAATGGGCCTTGGCCTTCCTCATTGCATCTCTACATTCCTTGTTTCTATATTCTTCCCACATGATCTGGCCCTTCTTCTACGTTATGTACGCTCTCTTGCCCTCACTAAGTAAGTTTAGACAACAGCCCAACCATACAGTTCTCCTGCCCCCTTTGCTCAACTTCTTTCTTGTAGGAATACACTCATCCTGAGCTTGGAGAAAGAACGAAGAGATCTCTAGAACAAGCAAGCACAAGTCTTTCCAGAGAAAAACAGCTCTCATTTCTGCTACTCTCTTTAATACATCCCCATACAAAGGATTCCTATAATCATTTGGACAATAAGCACTAGGGATGCTGGATTGAACATTTTTTTTTTTTCTGACAGGCTCTACATACCTGCATCTTTCACCAGCACCTTCAAGGAGTAGTTGGAAGCAATCTGCTTGTTTAATGATTGGCTAATTAGCTGCAATACCCCCGTGTCTTGCTGAATAAAGAACAGATTACTTGCAGGAACTGCAGGAACCTGGCTCTCTATTTTGAACTGGAGACGGGAATTCAGGGTGTCTTTCTCATCCATATCCGTAGCATACACAGTTCCAATACTACTTCCTGCAGGAGAGACTGGAGTTACTCCAACAATGCCATAGTTTTGTCTCCCCATAGAGACACACACTGATGACAATGATAGCAATGTAAATAATAGTCATAAAAAAAATACAAGTGAGTAGCAAACACTACAATGGCCACGATCATTTAACTTTTGGGAGTTTCTCCTTTACCATTCCAGCTAACTGTTTAGAGGTTGGCAATCTAAAGGTACTGTATGTTTTGATGAGACATCAAAATAAATCACAAGAGATCACTTTAGCTTTGAGCACTTAGGGAAAGATTTCAGTAATGGTCTAACAAAGTTCAAAGGAATTACTCTGGAGGAGCACCTGGATTTGGGAAAATAGATATATTATTTAGAACAATATTTCTCCACTGATAATAGAGGGATATTTTTCTTTTTACATTCTAAATGGTTGTACAAAACTCTAGTTGCAATAACGAACAATTTTATATTTTAAATGAAACAATATTTTTTGTTTTGTTTTTATTTTCTATATTGATTTGGGTTCTGTCACTCTTTGGCTGTTGAAATCCCTCCCATATGAATTATCAAAGAGAAAAAAAAAGTTGCACTGTTTGCACTAGAAAACTTTCCTCCAGGAGAGCTACATTTTACTATTTGGGATCAGAATTTTTAGCTTCATTTGCACCCAGCTGTAAACAATGATAGGGCCAAAACGATGTATGTAAAAGAGAAGATCCTGTTTTCTTACCTAGATCTTCATTCTCTTGGATTTCAAGGACAGTGAGAGCCTTCTGGCACACAGGGGGATTATCATTTATGTCTTCAACAATAACACGAATCTGCAGAGGCTTGTCCACCAGTTCTCCCTCTTTATCTTTGGCGACCACAAAGAATGAATACTGCAATGAGAACTTCGCTATTAGATGCGTTGAATTTCCATAATGACATTATTTTACACTTAAATGTATGTAACTATGGAAGCCTTACATACAATAAAATATTCTTTCACACTGTTATCTTCCATGACGTCTTACTGCTTATGATCTGGATTCTCTAAAGAACTGAAAGAGCCCAAACACTTCACTGCCCTGTGAACTTTGTCTGTCAAAACCTCAAGGCAGGGATATCTCATTTTTGCTATTTCATAAGCAAATCTGTCACATACAAAGATGGGGTTTCTCCAGCATAACTGGCCCTTGGACTCTCCTTATCCAAAATTCCCCTAAGAGCAAGAAGGACCAGTAGGTTTTCTGTCTGATCAACCCCAAGATGAGAAACTCTGGAATAACCTTGCAGTTACAACTGCAACTCAAACTCCAAAAATGCACATGTATGCAGGTGGCTACAGCTGAGCCAGGCTCAGGAAGGACACTGGTGCTCTTGGGGGAGTGACCTGAAGGAATGTCCTGCGAGGCAGCAACAAAGCCCCTGGGGCTCGGTCACAGGGCATGGAGAGCTCTCGGCTTTCCTGACAGCAAGCTCGTTTTGTTCTCACTGCTGTGGAGAGATCCCTCTGATCTATGTGCTGCAGCAGATCAGGAGGATTTGAAATGTCCAAAGCTCCTGCTTTTGACCACACCACAGCACAAATAATCAAATTCAGTTGATGAATGTGCTTTCGTATGTACTAAGACATTCTTTTCCATACAGAAATGACAAGAAATCAAGCTTTTCTTTCCTTTTCTTCCTCTCTGCTCTCTAGCTTGCTTGTATTTATTCACATATCAGTAATTGTCCTTCCTGCTACAGTCTCTCCCATCCATTAGGTTTTATATGTTTACTTACAGCATCCTTTTCTTCTCTGTCCAATGGCTCAGTCACATAAATAATCCCGTTTTGATCGACAGAAAATGGGAGTCTGGGCAGCTTTTCTCTTTCAAAAAGCTCGTAATTCACATCTGGTTCATTTGAGTGCACCTAAAATACAAACGTAAGTCAAAACATTAAGCCAGAATTGTTGACTGAGGTTCAGGAACAATCATCTGTGGGTCACAAACAGAAAAGATTGCTTTTCTGTCAGCTTTTCTTCAAGTCATAAATGAGAAAATTAGCAGTTTGGCAAATCTGGCAGCAGGCCTCAGAAAACCAGCTTGCAATCTACATCTGCTCACCAAACTGCTGTAGCAAAACCATTTTACCTCAGTTTCTTCAGCTGTGTAAGATAAGCCCTAACACTTACCTTTGTATGAACGTTTTGTGATAAGCAAATAAAAGGTGATAGGAGGAAGGAAGTATTATTACTATTTGAATGTCTTAACTTGATTTATTCTGTCTTTTAAACCATCTATTCCTGCCTCTTGATTTTGATTTAGCTAACTTGCAGATGTGACATAACAAGGCACATACCCAGTACCTATTTGCACATATATATGTGCTTGCAATTCAGATTCATCAAAGTCTGCAACAAAGGAGCTTTCGGTTTAAGAATTCAGTAAATGTAAAGTCAAATGTTTCTGAAAGGAAGTTTGCCTCTAAGTCAATATTTATTGCTATATAAATCACTTTTTAATTTTTGGAGTTATGGCCAAAATATTTTACATTTGCACTGTGAAATTTCAATGGTGAAAAATATTATGGGAATTCAGGAAACTAAAGTAGGGCATTTAGGTTATTATTTTACTATATAACGTGAAAGGTATGGCACAGTGCTGGTCACAGCTTATGTCCCTGAAGTGTGCAGTGAAGCGATCACACCCCTGTAGCTGGTCCCCTTTCAGTCTCTTTTGCAGATGAAAGGTAACCTCAAAATTCTTCTCTGGAGATCTTCAAAACCCGCCTGGACATCACCCTGTGCCACATGCTCTAGGCAACCCTGCGTGTGCAGGGGGGTTGGACTAGATGACCTCTACAGGTCCCTTCCAACCCTAGCCATTCTATGATTCTATGAAAATGACCTTAAAGAAGTTAGCTCTTGATTCATCCAAGGTCTCTGGTGCTACAGCAAGGATGGGCCTGCTGAGAAACCCATCAAGAGCCACCCACAGCACGTCCGCAGAGGCACAGGACCGCTCCACGTATAGCAGGAGATGCTGCTCATCCTCCCACGCAGCACCGAGCTGCTCGGCAGGAGCTGCACGTGGCTGTCCCCACCTTGGGACACCCACACAAGAACACGTCCTCAGGAGAGGAAATGAAGCCACACATTTACTGCCTCAGGAAGTACCACCTATTACTCTCCTCATGAATTTTTCCTCCAAGATAATACATTTAAAACTCTACTTAAAAGCCTAAACTAATTCTAACCAACTAATAGTTGGTGTGTCTTTATCTTTCCTGTTCTGCCCAACAGTCCTGAAAAGTACCCTTCTTCATCCAGTCAACAGACTGTAACAAACTTGTCCAAAGGTTTGCTGTGTCCATATGGTGTTTCCACACACAGGTTATGCCATCAGCCTCTCTCAATTGAAGGGCAGCACTTTGTCTGATATTTATACTGACTTAGGCTGTATCTCAGCCATATCCAAACCATTACTTTCATACTAAAGTTGGATTAATGAGACCACTAATGATCATTTCCAAAGAGTGACACATGGAAGAGATTTCAGATCTGGCAAACCTCCTTTTTACTCTGATCCAGGCCAGGTAGAGCTCTTGTGGAGTGCATTTTCACTGGGAGAGGATGATTCAGTGCACTCAGGAGATGTGATGGAGCAAGGTCAAGCTCCAACCATCTCTGCTGTGGCTCCAGACCCCACCTGTGTAATGTTGACGGGGTGTTTCTGGGTGGAGTTCTCTTGGACGTAGATGGTGGAGGGTGCCTTCCAGAGACTCTCCTTCACGGTGATGAACACATCAGCGCTACTGGTGAAACCGCTCGTTGACATCCCCGCCATGTCCTTCACAGTGACCACAAGGGTGAAGGAGTCCTGCTTTTGGGGATCTAAGTAGTAAGACCCTAGAGAATGGAACAAAGAGCCATAAGTGTAAATAAAGCAGACACTGTGAAGACTGTTCACCTACAGACACCTCTGACGCACTGCCTCATGCATGCCCCTTGCTTCTGCATCTGCCCTGGCTCACTCCTTAGATGGGCCTCTGTGCCCAATCTCAGCAAGCTGCTTTCTGTGGCCTCTCTGGATGATGCAGCATTGCACCACAGGAACATAGCCACTCCGCTGGCCCGGGTTAACCTCAGGAGACCTCTGTGCTGTAGGCTCTTTTGCCGTGCAGAGGCATCACTGAGTAGCTCTCATTCTTTAAGCATTTGCTAAGCCCAGCAAAAGAGTTTGATTATTTACATCATTGCAGTTTAGGTAGGATCATCTGGCTGGTCCAATTTTATCTGTGTTTTTCATTCTGCTGCTTTTGATTTTCTTGATTTCAAGGAATGGAATTAATCCTAAAATGTGACTGCATATTATGGAGGGCGAGAGGATCTATGTTACTTATCATTGTACTTTCAGATACCAGTGTCCAGCTCTGCTAACGTCTCTTGAATTCGTGATAAACAAGAATACACTGCCCCAAATCAGGGCTGCAGTGGAGCAGGTCCCACAGACTACCATTACTCAGAATCTGGCATCAGAACCATTCTCTCTATGTTCATGTGTACACCCAGGAACTCAAGCTTACTTTCTGACAAACAAACAAGACCATTTTACATACCTGTTATACTTGGAGAGATTTCTCCAGTCACATTATTGATCTGGAAAAGCATTTTTGGATAAGGGTTTGGAAAATGGTGGAGAATACTGTAACTCAGCTGTGCATGAGGAGTTGAAGGGTCATCACGGTCAGTGGCATGGACATACATGAAGGGCTTGCCTGTTCAGATTAGAGAAATGGCTGTGATAAGAAGAGACTAAAACTTCAACATGAAGACATTTTGAGCAGAGTAGGGAAGGCAGCTTATGGGGAGCTGCTGCTTTATCCCAACAGCCATGGCAGTCATGACAAGCAATGCTTGCATGTGGAGATTACATTGCCTGTGTGCCGTCTTGTAGATCACCTTTCCACTAGTCCTGTGCAGCAGGGTCTCACCAAGGGCAAAGACTAGCACATACAGAGGTGACATAACTAACTCAGAAAGCTATATACCAAACAGGGCCCGCATCAGGACTGTCATTCCACTGGTATTTCTCATTCTTTTAGGCCACTCTGAAGTCCTTATACAAATCATTTCTAGCAGAAGCAACTTGAGTTGCTTCAAGTGCCTTGTAATCGAGACAGAGTTGTGATTAAAGGAACAATTACAAAATCATACACTGCCACAGCACTGTGACAGATAATGGGAAAAAACAGAGATCCACGGCAACATAAATGATTTTTTTTTGCCTTTTGTTGATCTAGGCAACATTTAAAACCTATTTGACTTGGATGAAGTTAAAGAAGACACTAAAAAAACACAGTGTGGTTTTCTCACACCATGGAGCCTTACATGCTAATTCTTTAGTGAAAGTCTCTTCTTGATTCTATGGTCACAGAGATAATAGTTGGCCAACTTCTTTGCTGCAGTTCCAGGATGTGGGTCTTGGGCTGCTTTTCTGGACAGGATTACTGCAGTCCATAATCAAAGACTGTCTGATTCTGAGAAGTATCAGTCCAGTTGCAACAAACTCATGCCTCGTAGCTGCACTGACATTTTACTTCACTTTTTTATTAACTATAACACTTAATTATGAAGACAATTACCTGGACGGGAGTTCTGCCTCACCACTCCACTGTATGTTAGCTGGTCAAACTCTGGTGGGTTGTCATTAACATCTTCAACAAGTACTATAACAGTGTATGGACCTTTTACTCTCTGTCCTTTTTCATCCAGACTTTCCACCTTGAGTTGGAAAAA
This sequence comes from Eudromia elegans, assembly GCA_003342815.1. NCBI lineage: Eukaryota > Metazoa > Chordata > Aves > Tinamiformes > Tinamidae > Eudromia > Eudromia elegans. The sequence continues at coordinate 5,084,927 of PTEX01000003.1, read as the reverse complement.
GAAGGAAAAAATAGATAGATTTGACCTTAAAGGACCTAAATCAGTCAGGATGCCAAATGTCATCCAGATCTGGGGAAAACCATCCTCGTGTGGCTCCATCCATGGAGACAAATTCACCACAGCAGTTCACTGAAAACAGTGAACTACTAGTTCATCACAGTATACAATGTCAACAGTACAAAATAATTTACCCCTGCTTTGGCCGATATTTTTCAGAAGGCTATTTCTGACCTCCAATTTCAGCAGACTACTTGGACTCCTGCATAGTTAGACCTCATGCTTTTCTTTAAATAGAAATAAATACTTTCTAAAGAACAAGGAGAAAATCCAACATGATATATAGAGGATTTGAGTGCACTATTGTAAATATCAACTACAAAAATAATCTGATTCAACACTTTGTTAAGAACATTTAATTCTTAGTTGTGATTACATTTTTCTTCCAAACAGTGCGACTTCCCCTTTTTTCAGCCTTGTGTGATTTTTAGAGAACATACTATGCTCTATAAGTATATACTGTCTCAGTAAGATTTTATGTTGTTTGCACATAATAGATCAAATCATGATTGATCTCTCCTAAGCAAGCACCATTTTTTAGCTCTGTCATCACTTCTTATCTAGAAAGGATTTATAAATTTAGGGCTAATAACTTTAGGGGTTAGAAAATTTGTCCTCTACAATATTACCAATCCAAGGGTGCTTTAGAGCTGAGAACATGGAATTATTAAACCTGAAGTACTAGGCATCTTGTTCTTTAGTAAGATAGCTAAGGTTAGCTAAAATATGATCATGTACTCGGTCTTTTCAGATGCTGACCCCTTCATGACCACTTTCTTCACGGCTGACAATGTTCCAGAAAAAGTCAGGGCCAATTTTGACCTAGAATGAGCGCACAAGGCAGTAGTGAATGTGACAAGGAGATCTCCTACTCACCATCCTGTTCCCAACAGAGATCCTGGTGAGATGCTTATGAAAAGAATATAATAACAGGACAGGCACACAGTGATCTTTCCTCTAATAACCTCCAATGTGTGCCAGACAGTTACTTTCTGCCAGAGGTTAGATCTGTGTCTCTGTTTCTAAATGTTGTTTAGTCACATCATTTGTCATTAAATAGATAATAATCTTCCTAAATAGATAATAATCATTTATTTTCACATTCCAACCATGAGGTTCACCCCAACAGTCTTCAGTGATGGTAAGCCATCTCATTCATGGTGCCAAATCTGTCATTTCACTTCCAATCAAGCATTCTCCTTATATTAGACCAATTACAGAACTGATTTTGGGACAACAGTAACTTTTGTTCTCAACATTTTTTTCTGTGCTCGAGTGCGCTTTCTTGTTCTACTGTTCACAATTCACAGACATCATTAGGTTAACACTGAAGTCTTCCCTTCCAGAACTGTAAAATCATGCATCTTGGAACAAAACTCCTTATTAGAAATTAGAAATGTGGCTGTAAACAGAGAGGTAAGAAGCAATTTGAAACACCACCACTGTTTTCCACTCTATTCAAATTTTACCAAAGAAAAAGACAAACATGTATAACCTTCCCTTCCTGTTTTTTTTACTGAGTTTTCACCTGCAGATTGTAACTGGTTTTGGTCTCCCAATCTAGAGAGCCATTGAGGTAGAGGACTCCCGTGCTTGGGTCTATGTCCAGTATTCCGTCCTTCTCCCCAGTCGTTCTGAAACTCACTGCAGGCGGCTCAACTGTGAACTAGAGAGAGAGAAAAATCAGAAGGATCATCAACACCTTTTCAAGAATAATTTAATGAATTTAATATTTCTGTGTTTTTTTAAAGATATTCCTACAGTGTGTTTGGACGGAGGAATGCTATCCTAAAAGTCTGCTCAAGCAAAGCTGCCCTTTTCTGATCCTCAGCAGAGGAGTTTTCACATAATTTCCTGAATGCTGCAGGAAATCTGAGCTGTGGTTTCTCCTCCAAAGGAAATGTCTGCCTAAGACAGGGGTTTGTCTAAACACTGGAATGGAAAATGATGACACACATCCTCCATTTGCCTGGGAGCTGGATCTGCCATTTTGTGGTTATGATTTTGGGAAAGAAACCTTAGAGCCTAAGGAAAATGGTAACACTAGTTACACGGAAGCCCATTCTGTAGGCTTGTGGATCGTGGTAACCCTGTTTTAGGATATCCTCTTAAAATGTACTTGAGAGAACTGCATGCATTTTTTTGCATGAAGGCACTGGCATTCTCAGATAATGAAAGCCAAACTTCATTTCAGATAATCTCTGGAGACAGTCTTAACAAACAGGGACGGCAACATAGTCTATGAGATCAATATGCAAAAATTATGGAATTTTTGATCCGAGCTCTTTGATCTGAGCGGATGGCAAGAGACACTGATTACCTGGTATATGAGGCGCACTCCAGACCCTTCCGGAACAGAGAAATTCATATCCTTCAGAGGTCCGGTTAGATGCAGGCTCCCGAAATTCTGGCACATGGCCTTGGAGAGAGACAGGGTTGGAGGCAATCAGCTGAGGGTTGTATGCTGTCATCATGGGTGAAGATAAACCCTCCCTCACAAAGGCTATCACAGATTATTCTGGTGTAGCGTAATGTAAAAGATACTTGCTCATCTATACTGAGCCTCTCCTGGCTCTTCAATGCATATCCATCTTAACTTGATTTCAAAACAAACATTACTGTCCTTTTCTAAACCACTACATAATTTAAGGTGCCTCTGTCTTCAAGAGCAAGGACCTTCAAGAGCAAACAAACACATGCACCAAAGAGTTGGAGGGTAGACTGAGGGTAAGAGGAAACCCATGAAAGCATTTCAGTGTCACATGTTCCCGGTAGGACCAGCACAAGCATTTCAGCATCACATGTTCCCAACAGGACCAGCCACATCCCCTCTAGGAGCTGTGCAATCCTGTAGCCACAAATGTGTCAGGAGACCCAACAACTCGGCTGACCTGGGAAAGCGGAGAAACTGGAGAAACTGCACACCTTTTGCAACTTCCTCAATAAATCCAAAAAAGGCCATGCACTATTTTGTGGGGGAAAACGTGGATGTCCCTAGATCCCCTACGCAACTGCCCTCAGCTGCTCAGGTCACCTGAGTAAGGTGTTCAAGCCCTGTACCTTCACATCAGGTGATGCTAAATATAATCAATAGTCCAAGCAAAGGTATCCAGCTGATCTTTGGCTTCCATTTCATGGGAAAAATGACCTGTGAAACTCTCTCAGCCTGTTTTCTTCCTAATGGCTTACATTTGGTTCACACAGAGTTTCTTCTGGTAGATTTTCATGAGTTTTAGGAATAACAACCCCCCCCCTCAGGTCTTGGAGACCTCTGGGCACACTCTGATGTTCTTTCTGCACTAACATTTCAGAGCTGCAAATCAAAAACAGCATAACCAAAATCAGTCTCCCAGAGGAACTTTTGTATACAAGACAATTCAGCCAGCAATTCAATTAAAATACCTGTTCTAAAAAGGCAACACTAATCCCCCTTAAACTCCTACTCTTCTCTCCTTGTTGCTGAGCTCTTGCCAATGCTGAGGAGCTGCCTACCAGAACTGGGGCTCTAACATACGGCTGAGCAGGTGAAACTCCCCAAGATCCATTTTTCCAGAGGAAAAAAATGACTTTTATTCTGGTATATGAATGTGAAGTGCTGTTGCAGTGACACTAACCAGCGCATGTTCTCCGCCGCATGACTTTTCCCCTGAATTTGATCCTGTTTCCTTGTGGGACAGCTATTTGGCCTCTCACAGAAAGGCACAGCTAGCGTATTACCAAGGGAGAACTTAATTCAGACTACGACAAAGGCATGGCTAAATTCAGCATCATTTACCCTAAAGCACTGCTGTGTACGTGTCACAAGTCGTGTTTGGATAACGCCGGATCCTGCTTATTAATAGCCGGAGATTTTGCCCTCCTCGCCTACAAGCGTTTGCGACATTTTTGCAAACAGGAAAGCTGTAATATTGTAAGAATTACAGAAAAGCTGTGGGGGAAGGGAAGGATGCTGCAGGAACACCAGCGACACTCGAAACACATTTTAAAGGGCCATGTAATGTGCTTTATGGCTGCACTCTCCTTTTCCCTAACGACTCACGCCAGGCCTCTGCCAGGGACAAGCCCCCAGGATAGCTGGACCCCGGCTCTGACCCATTACTGCTGGTCCCATGTCACACTGGTGGGCACAACCTGGATCTTGGAGGCCTTTCCCAGGGCCGTTTCTTGGGACCTTTTGCTCTATCATGTCTTATTGGGTACTGCCCATCCAGGAAAGCACAAAGGCTGACACTATAAAACCCAGCGGGTTCAAAGTGCAGCCTGTGAAGCAAGGAAAAGTTATCTCTTCCTGACAATTACAATTACTTTATATGGACCATAAATATTTCAAAATGTATGTCTGCAGTATGACTCACAACTCAGGGGCCTGGAGGAGAAATGGGGCTTTCTCCTTGGGCCATATCCAGCTGACAGCTCTTCTGAGACTGGCTGTAATGGCCACAGAGTGACTACTAGGACAGGTGCTGCTGAGGTCTATAAATTTGGGAAATGGGAAGCACTAACTAGATGTTTACTGCTGCACATGAAGCCCACTTCCAGGACCTCCATATCTGGAGGAATTTTTTATTAGCTTTCAGTTAGGCTCTTCTAAAAGCACTGTGAACACTGAATGTTAAGCAGAAGACATCTCTGTAGCCTTAGGAAATACCAATAAATCCACTTAACTTAAAAGATTAAATCTGTAAATGGCATAATTAATACATTTCAACTCCAGAAAAATCCCCAAAAATGGATTCACACAGAAAAATTATGATAAATAAGAAATAAGCATGATTCAAATCATATAGCACTATATACTACAGACTGCACATAGAATATATAGGGCACATATATCATAGAGTAGAATTTATTAGTGCATGTTTATAATTATGATTATAATACAGAACTCGATTCGAGGAAGATAAAAAAATGTTGTTGTTGTTTAATGATTTGTTGCAGTATTTTCAATTCTTTACTACCATGAAATCCATTTACTGGAAAATAGCAGTATGTAAGGAGGAACCACAAGAAGCAAAACAGACAGCTGTTTCCCTCCATTTTCTAAGCTTTTTTTTGTTTTCCTAAAGGTTGACACAGCTTCTGAACTGTTGCCCTTGGATGGGGGATGTATGTGCACCTCCCGTCCTCCCGCCTGCGTGCAGCCCACTGCCCATCGCGCCTTCACACCGGAGATGCCTTTTGGGGGTTATGGCTTAGAGCCTCACGTGCAACTTGGGCCATTGGTGCCCAGGAAACTGAAAGCAAAGCTGTAACTCACCAAGTGGACGAGGAGCAGAACCTGAGGTCCGCACAGCCTAAACATGCTGAAAGACATGGTGCTCCAGCTCCTGTGAGGAAGAGGTAGGGGACACTTTAGCGCAGCAGAACTGACCCACTCTACTGAGGGCAGAAGCTAGAGCAAAGCTCCTCCACAGCCATATCCTCCCGAGGACAGTCTGGAGGGAACCAAGCTCCACCAGCCCAGCAGAGCTGCCTCTGGCCCTGCAGGAGCTCCCACACACCATGGGAGCCTCATCGAGCTGACCAAAAGCGGCTAAAACTGGCCCAAACCATCAAATCATGTAACTCCCTCTTGGGCTGCCTGATGTCACACAACCCGTGCTTTCATTTCTGCTTTAGCACGGGCAACAGCAGCACGTTCAGAGGAAGCAGCGTAACCACAGAAAGGTTGCAGGGCCTGTGCGGACACCCCTGTCGTCAAAGTCAAAACCCAGGCACTCAGTGCAGCGTGCGGAGCGAGGGACCTAAGGGTCCCACCATGCGCCAGCTGCCTGGACGCTGCCTGAGCTTCATTGAGGAGCACCTCGTTGAGGAGCACCTCGAGCACAGAGAGCAGCTGCTGAAGAGCCCCCACAGGGCATCTTTTTTATTGCGCAGACAATTTTTGACGTTATTGGACTCTTTCCCTGAATGGGAGCCAGCTACACAGGCACTAGAAGGGATGAAATGGCAGTCCCTTGGAGCTGGAGGTAATGGGAGGGCTGCGCTCTGCTGCAGGGCGCTGGGCCTTCCTGAGCCCATCCCTCGTTGTTCTGCGGGGACCCAGAGGAGTTGGTGTATGGGACATGGCAGAGGGGAAGAGCCCTGGATGCACCCAGCCAAAAAGCCAGATTGAACTGAACGCTGCTGATCTGGCAGTGAGATAGGCTAGGGAACAAGGCTCAGCTCCTCTGCCCGGCAAGCAGCCTCCCTTGCCTCCTTCTCCCAGGGCTTTTGGAATACATTGGCCAGTTTCAACTGTGTTTAACAACGGGGCAGAAGCCACAAATTATCAGTTCCCCCCTAAACTTCACATGGATGTTTGAGTGCACCGTGTCCAGCATCTCCATGCAGAAGTGATGGTGAAACAGAGCGGTGGAGATACAGCCATTTTGTAGACTGTGGGTTTAGAGGATAAACACCTTTACTGTTCCTGTCTCCTTTGAAAGCAAATATAATTCCTTAACATTACGCCATTCACTTTGCCTTCTGTGAGAGGAGGATGAACGGCATGATCAGCATTTGAACCTTTATCCAGGGCATTTTCAGTGCCAAGTATTGAGCAGCTGGAAGCTGCTACTAAATCTCATGAAATCTCATGGCACTGCCAAAGACCAGAGGCCCCAAATACATTATTCCATGTCACCCAGTACAGAGTCTAATACAGAATACAGATCCCCTGAGACTCCTGCAAAAGTTTTCAATAACAGACAGGACCAGTTTCAGGATTAGAATAGGATCAGTTTAATTGAAAAGAGCCTGATATCTGATTGAGGACTGGATCCGTATTTCCTCTCATTTCTCAGTTTCATTTCATTGCTATATACCTCATAATCTCTTACAGATCTCCTGCCTGACAGGAAATCTCTAGGATAACCAACATACAAATATCACAGTGTCTTTCAATAATAAACATTCAGAGAACAAAGAAAATTCCTGGAGGTTAAAGATCAGTAACAGTCGAAAGTATTTCATTCCATGAAAAAAAAAAAAAAAAAAAAAAGTTAGTTTTCTTTAAATGATTGATTTCAGATGTTAAAATTCAGTAAAGAGAAAACAGAAGAAATTGATCCAAATCAAATACAAGCCAGACTTAGCTTTAGCACAACAGTCATCCATTTTACAAGAAGGACAGCTAGTTTCTAACACGGCCAGAAAATTCTTCATCAAACCCTTCACTTCAGGGTTTACAAATCTTTGAGTGAAATGAGAGATCATCTCTTACCTGTAACGTGAAAAGCTTGTTTTCCTCTAAAACATTTCTTTCTTTTAGCTGTGGGAATCACCTTTGCAGGTTGGCAGTGTCCGTTTGTGCTTCTCCACACAGTTTATAGTTTCTCAGACTCGCCCTAGAGGTTTGGTGGCTCAAACATTAACAGCTTAGAGAATTATTGATCCTTAATAACTAGGTGTGGCATGAAATAGCAGCCATGGAAGGAAGCCGTCTGACTGAGACAATTTATGGGTCCTTATATCCTTTCGGATTTTCTGCCTCAATTTATTTTTTCAGTGTGGCTGCAAGAAACCAAGAAGCAATGCATGGACTGGCACCCACAGGGACAAGTTTTCCTTTCTATAGGAAGTGAAGAGGATAAGGCATGGACCCATTGTGGAGACCAAGCTTGCTGCTCCCTTGGCCACAGTGATAACTTACATTTAGAAGAGAAGAACTTGGATTCTTTTTTCACAACAGATCTGTGCATTGGGAGGACTCATCCTGTTTGTAGGAATATTTTGTCAGACATGAATTCAGAAAGTTTAAGTTCTTTGTGATCTCTGCAACAATTTTACATTGGGTGACTTGGGGCAAATCTGTCTGCTTGTTTCCAGATACTCGTAATGGATATAACAACTCCTCTCCTCAATGCTGCATCTTTCATGTCTGTTTAGGTTTTCAGTTCTTCAAGGGAGCCAATCTCTGCTAGTCTGTATGCAATAGTACTTATAGTAAGGGGAATGGAAATCGACTGGGCTATAAAGGGTTATGGTAAAATAAATAACAAATAAAACACTATGGAAATTAAAAGTGGAAAAAAAATAGAAGTCTTAATCCTTAAAATGTTATATTTTATGCTATCTCACTTTTTATAATCATATGTATTTATGTCAGATGTTTTGAACATCCTTATTTTCCTCTCTTATAATGCTAATTTCTCATCCAGGTTCCAACTTCTGGCTTCAATTTCCTGTGTCTGCTGTTTAACTCTTGATCATTGTTTAGGTTTTTGTGCAGTGCATTAAGTGTTTTCTGAACTATGTGTTCAAAGAAATGAAAGTTTTGAACAGATAACAGCTGGGAGGTAGACCGTTCTGGAAAAGGTGAGTTTTCTGTACCTCAGATCAAACTTTTCTCTTGAAATCAGTATTTGTTTCTGCAGGGAAAATAAAAAAAAAAAGTCTGGACTGTGCTTTCAGAATGCTTTCAGACGTAGCTGTTCTCCATTTGCTCACAGACTCAGCATGATTTGGACATTCTCAAAAGCTGCTTCTAGCAGAGAGTTATCTTTAGAGCACAGCTCAAAAACAACAGTTTCCATTAAAGCATTAGGAGTCATTGTTAATGATTTCAAAATAAATATAATAAGGAGGAGGGAACTGAGCTTTCTTGGAAATATATTGACTTAAGTGGTTTACATGGAGATTAATTGTGTATTATTTGGACATGAATGAGCAGTATTTTCAGCATGAAGCATATATTTCAAAACAGTAAGAATTCATACAACAGTAATAAGCAAATTCAAATAAACCAACCCTGAATTTCATTTTTATTTTCCTTTACATTAAAATTATGCAAAACAAAGTAATGATGTTATCAGGCAGAATCACGTAAACAAGTCAGATATTTGTCCTTTAAAATACTGAAGTTCATTTTTAAAAGTTTTGTGTTTTGGAAGTGGAGCAGAAGCAGGATATTTGAAATATACTTTTAAGGTATTTTATGTGCTTAACTGAATGCATATATGTTTTAAAGTCCCTGGAAGAGCTAAGCCTGTTCACCCCCAGTGTCTTTCTCTGGATGAAATAATTTCTCAGTTGCAGAGCAACTGCTTGCAGGTTGTAACCACACAGGAAAAAATTCTCCCATGTCAAAAACATTACAAAGTCCAGAAGCACTTAAGGCTTTACAACAGTCATAACATGGTGCCACAGAAAAAATCACAAGAAGAAACTCAGCAGTGAGACTGGTTCGTTGAGCCAGCTGTTTCTCTGAGTAAATCTGATGAAAAGAAGGCAAGTGTCTAGGTGTTTATTGTGTGAATCATTGTTAAACGAGTCAGTTTTTCCAGAAACAACTCTTCCCATGTCATTAGTCACATCCTCTTCACTCTTCCCATTTATCAGTTCTGACATTCCCCCCTCCCTCTTTTTCCACTTTTTACTCTTTCTGTTTTTTAAAAAAATTATTTCACCTCGTGTCTCTCTATGTACCTCTTTTCTTTCCAAAAACAAAATTTCCATCTCATTTTCTCCCAAATTCGGCTTCTTTTATTTTCTGCTTTTTTTCTGAGAACATTGCTCAGAACGTTATGGATCTGTTAGGACACAATAATCTCACAAGAGCACCAATATGTATTAAAGTGGGCTAGCACTACTGAAGGAAACAGCAGCATAGAGAAATAATGCTTTAAGAAAACTCACATTGTCAATTGTCTTCTGCTGAGGCGGAATCCACCTATAACCTTTGCTCTTTGCAAAAGGCCACTCCTAGTCTCTGTAACTGCTTCATCCGGATACTTCCAGGTGCCTCGTCATTAATATCATCATATTTGGGCACCCTTTAATTGTTCTCTGTCTTTGCTGGTGGGCTCTGCCCCAGATTCTTCCAAATACGGATTTTTTTAAATATTGCTGAGGACAGGCTCTGACAAACAATATTCCATGAGAAAGGCAAGCTTTACTAATCTAGCTACAAAGTATTTTCATGTTATCTTCATTGTCCATTGGTAGTTGCACTTCCATTATTCTGATTTTGTCTGTATTTGCCTGTGCTTTATACTCGCCTTCAGTGAAATCTCCTCATGACTGTCTTTGGGCTTCCTTCATGAGTTTGAGGTCAGTTAAGGATGCTGATTTAGCAAAAAGTGCTTTGTTCTTCCTACCCTTCCTCACACTACCAACACATAGACATATGTCATTTACATGATTTCTACAGAGACCTGGTAATTCCTGCTAATGCTCTGCTTTGACATGTTTCCCATGGAATCCTTCTTATCAGTAAACTGATTTTATTAAAAAAATACTTTCTTGAAGCCCATTCTATTTTTTTTCCATTACATCTTTCCCTTTGCAAGGTCTGTAGACTTTCATCGTGAGATAATTACCAGAGACTTACATCATCCCTATCTTCTATACTCTGGACCTCAAAATAAATATATTCATGCCCATAAACATTTCTCTTCTTTTCCTGACAGTTCTTTCTGCAGAACATTACCCTTCTATACAAACAGCCCAGTTAAAAGCTATTCAACAAAATCCTTGCGGTTCTCATAATCTTGATAACTATTAAGAGTCCCAGGGCCTCGTATAACTTGCATTTCAAATGTTCATCAGACTTTCCTTTTACGTCTCTCGCTCTGTTTTTATAGCCTTGCCCTTTCTAGTGTTTAGACCCTTGTCCATGTTGAGATTATTTATGTTTATATGATGGTACCAGATGTTGGGGTGTTGGGGAGAAGGACCTTTAACACAGAGCACAAACCAGGACAATCAGATGGGCACAGGTTTTTATGAGCAAAGAGCTAAATTGTCCAAAACAAGGGGCTACGATTGTAAAGGGGATAAAGAGGGATAGCAGTGTAGGCACATTTTGGGAAAATGTCCCTCACCGTCCCTCACAGCATCCTCTTGGGCAAGCTCCAGAAGTGTGAGTTAGGTGGAGAGTGAGGTGGACTAGGAATTGGCTGGATGACAGGGCTTAGAGGGTGGTGATCAGTGATGCAGAATCCAGTTGGAGGCCTGTGGTTAGTGGTGTCCCCCAGGGCTCAGTCCTCGGTCCGGTCCTGTTCAATTTATTCATTAACGACCTAGATGAAGGGATGGAGTGCTCCCTCAGCAAGTTTGCTGATGATACCAAACTGGGAGGAATAGCTGACAGCCCTGAGGGTTGTGCTGCCATCCAGAGGGACCTGGACAGACTGGACAACTGGGCGGCGAGTAACCTCATGAAGTTCAACAAGGGCAAGTGTAGGGTCCTGCACCTGGGCAGGAATAACCCTAGACATGCCTACAGGCTGGGGACCGACCTCCTGGAGAGCAGCCCCGCAGAGAGGGACCTGGGCATCATGGTGGACGACAAGGTGACCATGAGGCAGCAGTGTGCCCTCGTGGCCAAGAAGACCAATGGGATCTTGGAGTGCATTAAGAAGAGCGTCTCCAGCAGGTCGAGGGACATGATCGCACCCCTCTATACAGCTGTGGTGGGGGCCACACCTGGAGTCCTGTGTGCAGTTCTGGGCTCCCCAGTGCAGGAGGGACGTGGAACTGCTAGAGAGAGTCCAGCGCAGGGCCACAAAGATGATTAGGGGCCTGGAACATCTGCCCTATCAGCAAAGGCTGAGAGAGCTGGGCCTCTTCAGCCTGGAGAAGGCTGAGAGAGGACCTGATCAATGTGTATAAATACCTCAAGGCAGGGAGTGAGGAGGAGGGGGCTGGCCTCTTCTTAGTGGTGACTAGCAATAGAACTAGGGGAAACGGCCACAAATTGAGGCACCAAAAGTTCCACAGGAGCTTGAGAAAGAACTTCTTAACAGTGAGGGTGACAGAGCAGTGGAACAGGCTGCCCAGAGAGGTGGTGGAGTCTCCTTCTCTGGAGATCTTCAAAACCCGCCTGGACACCACCCTGTGCCACATGCTCTAGGGGACCCTGCGTGTGCAGGGGGGTTGGTCTAGATGACCTCTAGAGGTCCCTTCCAACCTTAAGCATTCTATGATTCTATGATAAGAATGAAGCAGGGCATTGATTACTTAGCAAGCTCTCACTATATTTTCTGAACTGCGAGTCTTTACCATCAGCCTTCTCTGATCCTAGCTTAAAACCTTCTTGCTTGTTTAGGCAACAGGAGCACAAAAATGGCAAGTAGCTCTATCCAGCAGTTCATGATACCCAGAAGTGTTTCATGATCACATTCAATGACACCAAACCAACTGTGTCACCTTGCATTCATCCCCTGCATATGTGACTTTCGGACTGGCCTGTGAATGACTGTGCCTTGGATGACAAAAACCTCACCTATATCATTCTAGTTCCCAAAACCTGACTGTTCTGACATTTCTGATCATAATTCTTGCTAGTATCCTTCAGGTCTGTTGGGGGAGCAGCTAATGGACCACCAGCAGCCTGGGCAAAGTACACGCTGGTTTCTTTTTGGTCTGGTTTCTTTTTGGAAGCTGTCGCTGTGACTTGCACAACAGCTGGAAGATGAAGTCTCTGTCCCACATCAGGCAGTTCGCAGCCCACTTCCCCATCACAGACTGGCCTGCTCCTGCCCCGCTGTTGCCATGCTATGTTTCTAGCATCTTAGCTTCTTTCTTCTTGAAGGACTTGATGTGATGTCCGTTATATCAATGAAATTGTCTTGTCTGGTGAAGCATCTCAGCCTACCCTCTCCTCCTGTGCCCCCTTTCCCATGCTGTATCTCACTTTCTGTTTCCATCAATATTGATATTACTTCGCAGTTCGGCAAATCCAAACCAGGGCTTGAGCTATCCCAAGCTAGACCCATTTTATACCTGCATGTGGCCCCCTCAACACAGGCAAAATTTGGATCCATAGTGCACATGGCAGCACTTCCACACCTTCGACCCCAAAGGATCTCCCTGAATTCTTTGGTCAGCCCCTGTCCCACAGCAATTCCCACAGATGTGTAGTCTTCCCAGCTACAGCCCCAAGTCACACTGGAGCAGAGGTCAGACCTCTCCCACAATGGAGCCCATTGCAGGGACCATAGTCAATCACTTTCTCCATTGTTAACATGAGAAGTCTGTTATAAATTCCCTCATTTGCTGCCACTGGGTCCTGGCCCCAGTTAGTAGTTGAGCTAATCCTATCAAACTCCTAAGCTCTTAAACATGCCCCAGTCAAAATGATAGATATTAGTTTCTCTTTTTGTTCATGCAAGCAGTGACATAATGGAACCAAATAGCTCTTCTGGAATAAACAATGCATATTCTAGAGATTACTTCTGTTTATATTACTTATTGCAAGACCTCCAAAGGAGATTAAAAATTGTGTTCCATACTGAAGCACAGAGCAATGCGCTGTCTTTGAGCATGCTGATATCATCCTCTAGCTAATTGTTATGAGGACTTGGAGTGACACACAAATCAGAAGTTATGAATTGAATATTTCAAAATGTTGACCTTTTTTGCTTATGAATGCTGAACAAGCAACCTTTTGACCATCAGTACATAAAAGGACATGCCCACAGCTTATAAGGTTCAAACTACAACACAAGATATAACATTGTGTCAAATCACCATACCAAACCAGATCCTTTTCTCAGTTAGGCGCTGTTTAGAAGAGCTCATCACAATATTATGACATGAGAAAACCGGTAAGCTGGCAGGCTGACACTGTTTTTGTTTATCCACATGCATATGCAACTGCAAATGACCTTATGATCTGTGAAGCAGACGATCTCTGCGCACTCAGTCATGCAACTGTATGTGCTCACCTGCAGGACATTGAAATAGCTATGAAAAAAAAAAAAAAAAAGGTTTCTAGGACCATGTTTATCACAGTAATCTCAAATTCTACTGTCTGGACTGTTACACATAGCACTCAGTGGATAAAAAGTCAGAAATAAATCCGGGAGCAGAGTCCAGCTGCAAGACTCTCCAGACAGAAGTAGAGTTGAGGGTTCTTCATTTTCTTTCTAGCCCCACAGCTTGCTGCTCTTTCTGCATCGTGAACAAGATTCGGTAGGAAGGACACCCTTTCTTACACTCTTATTAAGTGGGACAGTAAAGTCTCTGGTCTGGAGGGGCTAGGTTTTACTCTGAGACTCAAGGGGTTTAGGGAAATGCCCAGCAGTGCTTAAGCTTTTTGTTAGAGCTGACTCTTAACTTCTTTATTAAAACCACTACTACGACTTACTATGATTTGGGGATTGTTACAGCTGTTACACTCCCTTCACATCCCCCTCGATCAAGATGTGGATACCTGGCTGTATAAGGAGCAACAGTGAATCAGTCCAATGCCCTCATCTCAAGTGGAGGCTTCTAAGCAGCAAGATTTATTATTGTCATGCTCATAAGAAATTTTACAGAGAGTTTCAGACGGATCCACCAGGTCCAAAGAAGTCACGCTCTTTCCATACACAGGGGTCAGACACGCCTCGTTCCTTTTCCCGCGGGTTTTCGCCCTGCTTTTCCCCACGTATGCACCATTCAGCGTGACACTGCTCTGTGTCACAGACACGGACATCACCGGGTGGGACTTTTACAGCCTGATAAGATGCCAGGTGGCTTCCTTGAGCACTGTACCCTCGTAAACAGTTGTATGAGCAACCGTTAAAGCGAAAATAGGCAGTCAACCAGCTCATCAGGAATTCCTACTGATAGCTGAGATCTCAGAGTGAGTTTCCCTAAATAATATCTGTGTTTCTCACACTGATTTGTCCTCTCTGAAGCCTTTGACAAGGGTCAGAATTGATAGCAAGAGACTGAGTATTCACATTGATTCTGATTAGCAGTGGAGACGTTTATATCTAAATACCAGATTCAGGATTTAGTGCAGTGTGCATTCTTTTCAGAAACACTGCCAGAGGAGCATAAAAGTATTTTTTCTGGAAAAAAAAAATGTCACATATCAGTTCTGATATCTCTCTTCTCAGCAAGACCGCAAGGTCTGGTTGCAGCAGTGCCTTTCACTGAAGCCTTATAAACTCCCACAGAGCTGCCAGAAGTGGACGTCAGCCTTCTAGGGGTCTGGCTATTTCATTTCAGAGCCAAAATATATGGCCACACCATAGACTAGTTACCTGAGTCAATTCTGAAGCTGACTGTCGGAAGGAATTTTACGTGCATTGGAGGTCTAGTTAGTTATAAATAATCCCGTTTACTTCAATTACCTACTTTTGTGATGAAAAGCTAGTCTCATGGGTGAGCCATTAGAGGATAAGGCCTGTTGTCTGCCAGCGAGGATTGTGCACATTTTGCGTTGCAGCCACCTACAATGAACATTATTCAAAGTCCTAATTCCTGTGCTCAGAATAGGAAATACCGGAAATGCCATGTAATTTTAACTTCTGCAGGCAGTGGATAACCAGCTTTCGCTGGCATGCCATGCACAAGCTGCGACTCATGGGACTGCTTGCATGACTAAGTAGCTGTGGCATTAGGCGATCAGTGAACATACTTTATGTTCACTTTTTCTGTACTTTCAAAGATTATAATACTAAAATGGTTATTTTAGCTCATTCCCTGCTTCATTTGCTACATATATGGAAGTCATTCACTGAACACACACCTCCGCTTGGTTGACATTAATGGAAACTCTATAACTTAATACCCTGCACCATCTTATGACTTACTGCCCTTCCTCATCTCCCACCTGAACATCTCAGGCTTGCATCTGTTGCGTTACCTTTCAAGGCAAAAGGGCAGCAAGTAAGATAAATCCTTCAGTTACTAGTTATATTTACCTTTATTCACTTCAAATTTAGTGCAGCCAGATGATGCTAAGTGGGAGCTGGCCTAGTTTGCTGGTACTGACATAATCCTAAACCACAGTAATCCAGGACCAGCAAAATTGGATCCAAATGTTGTGTACTCCTGGATTAATCTCATGATCAAGAACAACAGAAAGACAGGACAGGCTTCTTTTTCAGGAGCCCAAAAAATGGGTTGAAGATTTTGCTGAAGAAACAGAAGAATAAAGTTCTTTTACTCAAATAAGTTTTCAAGTTGAGTTTTACTCAATTAAGTTTTGTTTTACTCAAGGACTCCAGCAAAATGTGAAATCAGCTGGGCTCAGACCGCAGCAACACTTCTTGTCTGCTCTCAGGTCTGTTTCCTTTCCTTCTGTCTGCTTCTTGGACCATCTCAGCAGCAAACAAGGGCAAAGCAAACAAGCACTTAGCGCCTAGGGAATGTGCAGCCACACACAGCGTTTTCCTTACAGCCCCAGAAGAGATAGTGCACTTAATTAGCACGTCTATAAAAGATATAGGCCTTCTATATACCTATTTCATATGCATAAATATAAATATGGCCAGATGATGCTATTGAATAAATTGTGCCAATTAATGGTTAATAATACAACTCCGTTTATACAAAGTATTTTAAACATTCCAAGCATTTTGCTGACTTGGAGTAGTTCAATTCAGCAACCTCTCAGTAAGAAAAATTAACTCCATATTATTGACTTAGTGTTGCTGCCAATTCCAGGAATTAAAAAAAAAAAAAAACAAAAACCACATAATTCAATCATGAAAATACCATGATAGGCTTAAAAAATTGTTAATAAGAACAGCCACATGAATGAGTGGGGGAGGGGTTTATTCACCATGTGACTCATTATGTGTCTTTATAGCTATGAAGATTAGATTGGACAAAATGAAGCTTCTCACATATTCATAGGATTGTAGCTCTATCAGAAAAACAGTGAAGAACAAGATTGTTTCAATATGCTGAAAGAAGGAAAATATAGCTTTGTCTGAACTTTCTATGTATTCCTCAAATAAATTTAGCTAATTTAGCTAAACATTTAGCTATTGTTACTTCAAGTACAGAGGCTGTTATCTGCCTCGGGACTTTGAGCTATGTTCGTTGAGCAGTAGTGCTGGTAGTAAATTTCTATGAATGACTTTTGCTGCGAAGTTAAACAGTATGATGAGCCTCTAAGGCAGAAGGAGAAGCAGTACAACATGTCCAACATCCCTGGCAATCTGCTGTGATGAGATCACAGACGTTGACATCCAAGTCTACTTCATTCAGTGCCATACAGCACTTGGCACCAAAGGGACTGGGACACTTGGACACTTTTCCTCTCTTCTCTGTTGTGACACCAGCAATTTTATAGAGAGGAATGGATAACTGAGGAGCAATCATTTCTAATGCAGTTAGCAATACTGCCAAATGCAAGACAACTTCTGTGAGACACTGACACCTCTTAATTATCTTTTGAATTATATTTTTATTTTCAAAGGATTTTTAAGAATTGAATAATCTTTAAAAATACAAATCAGCCTATTGTTTTATAAAGCCCCATGAAGATACAGTCCTTTTACCTCCGGTAGCATCATAACTTGAATATGCAAATACAGAACTTTCACTTCCTTCAATATTCCAGTTTTAAGACCTGGCCTAGGGAAAGCTGCAGTTGTAAGCAATGGTAAACTGTCCTAAGGATAAAAGGAAGGCCAGACTTGTGACGGTATGTCTTGACTACAGCAGCATTTTGCTGATTGTTCTTGCAGTTGGCTACTTCACGTGACTGGAATTTTTTACTAAATTAACAGAACCAAATTTACTTCACATATTTTGGGTTTTGTTCTTGAATTTTGGCTGTTTATCATTATGCTCATTTTAAATATGGCATATATACAGATCTGCTACAGTTTAAGAGCAAAAATTCTGATTTAATTTTTTTTCTAATAAAAAGCTTATTTGCCGCATGGATTTGCTGCACATAAATCTGTCAAGTAAGCACAAGTATGTAGCAAACAGCAATAGAAATGCTGTGAATGACAGCATTCAGCATTCACATGGGGAAGGGAATCTGACACATTTTTATTTCAAACTTTTTATTAAAGTTTTATTTCAATAATATTATTATTATTTTGATTATAAATAATAAATATATTTATATAACATATTGATGTACGTATTTCTTCTTAATTTATTTTTGAACATTAATTTCTTAGTTTAAATAAATTAGTTTAAATAAATTTCTTAAACACTCTCTTATATGGTTAATTTATTCCCCTTCTCCTCTTTAGTACTATTGTGTATACCTGTTACACAGTTCTTAATTTTTGTGAGTAATTTTTGCTCAATCTAAAATTATCACTTAGCAAAGATTCTTCTGTAGATCTTTCAGAAACATGTTTTCATGCCACCAGGGATTTCCATAAGTGATTTTTGTTCCTCAGTTTGGAGAACATTAACTATTGTGTGAGGCTCTACACAAGATGCAGGCCCAACCAGACTGCAACCGCAAGCAAGGATTGCTTTTGTGCAGGTTTCTACCAGAGGTTGAGTGCGCAGGTTCAGTCAGTCGCTGAGGAAGTTCTGCTGGCCAGTATCACACAACATGCACAGGCGTTTTATAGGTGCAGTGAAACTTCTTCAGATGTGGAACAAATCGTCTGGATTCACCACTGACACTTCTGTTGTTGCCTTACTGTTCTTACAGTCAGGCAAACATGTCCCACTGTATTACAGTCCTAAGCTACTTCTAGCTCTCATCCACATGTACTGAAAAAGAGAAGATTCAGAAGAAGAAGACAAGGAAAGAGAAAGAAAGAAAGAAAGAAAGAAAGAAAGAAAGAAAGAAAGAAAGAAAGAAAGAAAGAAAGAAAGAAAGAAAGAAAGAAAGAAAGAAAG
>PTEX01000003.1:4973914-5066137 GCA_003342815.1 Eudromia elegans | reverse complement strand
GAAGGAAGGAAGGAAGGAAGGAAGGAAGGAAGGAAGGAAGGAAGGAAGGAAGGAAGGAAGGAAGGAAGGAAGGAAGGAAGGAAGGAAGGAAGGAAACACAATGTTTGCAAGGGCGTATCACCATTATATGTCCTGTTTAGTCATGGATGGGTAGAGGTCAGCTTCCCATCAAGCTGCTACAGCAAAGGTGATGCTGTTAGATCAACTAGAAGGTGGTCAGATGATTATGTAGCACCTCTGGTTGCATGTTTCTACTCATTAATTTTGATGCAAAGTCCTGTTGCAAATCAGAAATGATTGTGGCAGAAAGAGAAGCCATATGGAATGATCAGCATTTGTGTTACTTACACAGTCCCCTACAGCAGGACCTGAGCCAGCAGAGCAGGGTGATAGCGGTGCTTTTACTGCTGAAGGATTTTAGGAGGGCCTGTGCAATGGTCTTATGCTAATACCCTTGCAGATCTATGGAGAATAATACTAAAAACACTCTTTTGTTTTATTTATTAATTTATTTATTTTATTTAGATATGAACTTTTTAAATTTTCTTTAGATAGGCTGACTGCACATTATGATGGTCATTAGCATGCACGTCAACAGCTAACTATGGTATTCTACTTCTGCAAATGTGGTTAGCATTTCTGCAACTATTTTAAGTACATATTGCATGCAGACAGTAATGTGGCTCCTGAAGACACAAGCAATTTTTAATTCCGTGGTTTGAGGTCGTAATCCCAACACTAAGTATATATTTGAATTCTTATGTATACTGCCCTGTGGTCGTGCTAAGCTCATTCTCTAATTCTTCTCTCTAAAGGGGGGAGTTTGTTAGTCTTGTTAGTATTTTTTGTTGGTATTTGTACTTCAGCAAACTTTGGCAAAGGCATTCTCAAGCACACCAAAATATCTATTGTAAATGGGCACTGATAGAGTCCATACAGTTTCTGAAGCTACATTTCTGCAAAAGAATTTCCTCTACCATGGAGGATACTTCAGACCATTGTAAGCAAGAATTCTGACTCCCACAGCAGAACCAGGAAAAAAAATTCCTCTTTCCCCTCCAAGTTACTGTTCTGAAAACCAGAACTATTACTGATAACTTGTATTTCAACAGTCATCTTGCAGGAGGTAATAACTAGACACTGTCTGCAGGTGATGCAGAAGTTCTGCACAATCCATATAGTGCTGGTAACAAATCCTGCCTTCCAGAGCCAAGTATTTAAAGTCAGGAAGAGACCTTTTATGGATCTAAGGTAGAGTCTGGCCATTGCTGTCTTCCATTTAAATATAAGTGCTCAATCATGAGCTAGTGAAGTACTACAGATAGGACCTACTAAAGATGTGACCTTCAGATGTGGCACTCTGGAGCACTGGTGAGCTTGGTCTGCACCTCTTCCAGGTGGCAGATGCAGAAATCCTCAGCCTCCCTGTGACAGGGATGTGGTTTTGTCATTCTCCAGGCCACTGGGGTCCAGGTGCACGGTGCTGCACATTGTGTCTGGCAGAGCTGCATCCTCAAGAACAGGTCTCAGACACCTCCAGCACTCAGCTGGGGCTGTGCTGAGCTCTGCTTAGGCATTAAAATGACATTGTTCCATCATGTATGTTACAAAGAGAGGCAGTATTTCTTTCAGGTGCAGAGGGCAGACTGAGATATGAATTTGTTGCCTGATATAATCAAAGTCAGTGATAGGATCAGGAATAACTTTATGTTAATCCTTCCAAGCCCTGAGACCTCTAAGAGGCCTCTTTCTAACCAGCCTTTAGGCAAGAACTCACTCTTTCAGAGCAAATGTGAGTCAATTAGCAGACCTACATGCCATTTCATGGCTTCTAGGCATGTCTAAAAGTGTGTTGGCAACCAGGGCAGTAGCTGATGGAACGACGGTGCCTGAGTTAGGTGAATGGAAAATTATACTTGCACAAAAGCTGAATGTTTCTCCATCCAGTGTGCACTCGGCTCTGAGCAGTTTGGAAGTCTGTGCTCAGTTTCAGCACAACCTCTTGTTTCATTGTGTGCCAAAGTGCAAAACGCTTTCAGGCCCTACCCTGAAAGATAAGAGTGCACCAGAAACTACGCGTTAGAGGAACCGGAGGAAACTATAGTGTATTTCCTGTTCCTGGAGGAGAATGACATAGCTTTTTAGTCACACATGAAATAGAAGATACTCTTTTGCACTTAGCTCTTTCTCGATTCAACTGAAAGGGCACGGTCTAGTCCTAAAAATATCATTAGTGTGAATAACAGAGGCTAGATTATTTGCCTGTGCAAACATCTGTAAGCACTAGAAACCTCCTGCATGATGTTGTATGATAGTACTCTAGACACTGGCACGTGACAGAACAGCTTTTAACCAACTTGTTTTACCAAGGAGAGATTTCCCTGTAGGCAGCACATTCATCTGGGATGTGAGTGACGTGATTATTCCACCTCCTCTGTAATCCCACGGTTTACGTATGGCCAATTCTTTCATCTCATCTGCTGAAATGTTTTACTTTCTCTCTCAGCAGCCTGCAGAGAGCTACCTGGGACATGGCCTGGAGCCCAGTGCTCCTCTGCCACGGCGCTTTCCCATTTGTTGATGGGATAGTGTCAACATAGGAACACTAAGTATCCCCATGCCCAGCTTCATCAGCTGTGCACAGCACCCCAACCAAGGCACAAGGACCATGGGTGTTTCTCCATTGGGAGCCCAGGTGCCAAATGATTTTAGGTAAGTGTTGGTGGAGAGAAAGTGGTTACCGAGCTCAAACTGTGTCAGAAATGCTGCCGTGGATGCAAAGGGATTGTCCTAGCCCCAACAACTCACTTCTGAGTTGAGCAAAGAGAGGAAAAGCAAATATAGTCATTTTTGCCACAAGATTTCATCATGGTGAAGAGGAAAACCTAAAAGCTTAGAAGACTAAATATGTCATTTAAAAGTGACTAAAGTAATATCCTGGTGGCAAAGCTCAAGAAATTTGTCTAGATATCTGTTGGAGTTTAACAGGATTAAGGAAATATATCCTGAGCACCTTCAGAGCAATGTGCACACCCAGTGAAAGCCTCTTTGTACATGAGGAACGTAGACGAAGAAGTTGCCAATTTAAAACCTAATAGGAAGCCACTTCTGACTTCAGCAGAAGTTAAATGATTTGAATGATTTATCAAAATCACGTCAAGAACGAGCCCACGGCTCAGCTGGGATGAGGTCCCCTCCGCAGAGGGGTTGTAGCTGCACTCACGTTTTCCAGGCGCCCTCCTGGCACCCCGGACACAGGTGAGCGTTGTCACTGGGCCAGGCAAGGTGGCATCCCAGTCCAGTCCTGCCACCAGGCGGCCGAGCAGGCAGGGAGGCCCATTGGCCTCTGCGCCCTGTGAAGGCGGCAGGAGCTGAGGCCAAGGCTCATCCGTGCCCTAGGCTGGATTTCTGCCCGGCTTTCCTGCACCGCCTCCGGGTGTTTCACCCAAAGCAGCAGCAGGGCTGTTTGCTGGGCAGGTGGAGCTCAGCTCTGGGATCGCAGGTCGGGGTCTAACCTGACGCTGAGGAGTTCACTCGCGGAGTGTCTGTTCTCTGCACGCTGTGATGCTCGGGAGTATCGTGTTGCCTTGGTGCAGGGGCACTTTCACAAAAGTGGTGTTCGACCCAAAAGGCCTAAGAGCACTGACACAACTGCCACTAACAAAGCCGTTTGATTTTGAAGTTACTCAGGTTCAAGTCTTGGAGGAAGTGTGTTACACTGTTCATTCCTCTAGTAAATTATTAGCCCAGTGACGAGACAGTGTTGTGCCGTAAAGCGAGCTACACGAAACTGCAGTGCTCTCGAGGGGGTGTTCTGTCCTTGCTCTGATAGCGTGCAGCACATTGCAGCACAGTAAAGTTTCAAGCAATTAGCACACTGAATTTCAGTATCGGCAGGGAGAAAAAAAAGAAAAACCCACTGTTTTGATCATCTTACCTGTGTGATCTTAGAGAATAAAATCAGAAATATTTCCATTCCTTGTGTGGGGTGGTCGCTGAAAGAGGGTCCTGCTTGCACTGATGTCTGTAAGAGATTTCTGGAGTAAGAATGCTGCAAGCAAGGAGCATATAAGGAATCTACGTGCAGAAAGCAGATCAGTGTAATGTCCCAAAACACAGCAGTACACAAAATGGGTAGAACCAAGGCTCTTTCTGGTTCCTGTAGATATCTGCCACGAGTCCTTACACCAGCAGGGCAGCCTCCCATGATCCCTGCTGTAAACTATGGGAGAGGAGGCTTCTCCAGAGACTTTCTGTAGGGTAATTAACAGCATAACATGCTTGATCTCCCATTTTTAACTGAAGGAGGCCTCATCCAGAGGCCTAAAGATGGTTATATAACTGTGCCACAGAGTATGCCACAATTACAGCTTCTGGTCGAATACTGCTAGCACTGTGATATTTAGCATAATTTTAACACAGAGCACCACATCCAGCCTAGGCTTTGTGTCAATCTCTGCAGTTGCGTTGATCTTTCAAGTAGGCAAGCATCAAAGAAACCATATTTGGTCCTGTGCTGACTCTGTGGTGCCTCCCCACTTGACTGATGGGGGACTGTAGGGAACGGAAACAACTCTAATGAAGCATTATTCTGTGCATCTGGAAGCAACATCTCCTAAGTTCCAGTAATGGACTGAGCACCAGCACAGCTACAGGACTTGTCAGCCTAACCGAGCAACAGGCTCCAGTAAATCCAGGAAGGAGAACTAGAGCGGGACCTGCCGCCCCGCACTCACTGGTGCGCGTCTGCTGTGTCGGGGAGAGCATTTGTAGGTCAGACCCAAGAACCGTTCACACAACAGGGGCAGCTTGGCAACTCGGAGGGTCGTTGCAAGGAGTGTGAGTTCACTTTTGGGAACACAAGACTTCATTACTCCAGGGATCCCTCCGGCGAAACATGGGTAGTATGGTTTACAGAAAGAAGGAGTGAGGGTGCTCATGGAGACACCACCACAAAGAGGCCAACCGCTTTCTTCCACTGACACAGACTCCTGTTAATCATGCTGTTTAACACCAGGACTCCCATTGTCAAAAGCCTTTTCTCCCATTTATATCTACACTCCAAAGCAGCCCAAATGAACTAATTCTGGTCCGTGCTGGTCCAAAGTCTTGCCAATGTGAGGGTTAAAGTCTTAATAGATCTGCCAATTTAATTGAAAATGCCTCTCCATAGCTATCACTTATCAGTAATTCTCCCAAGTATAAACATATATAGCACCCTGCAGATCCACATGGTGCCAGTGGCAGAGCTAATGAATCGTACTTTAGGTAGATTATCAGGGAAAAGTATTGAAATAGTGTAATTTATCCTAAAGCATAAGTAAATGTTTCTTCTTGCAGTAAATCTGTCATGATTAAATTTCCCCTAAAGCCTCATGCTGATCTGATCTATCTTCCTAAAAGAAAACTATAAGAGCTATTACAGTGCAGTTGGCATATCATGTGTTTTTGGACTCTTTGGGGTTTTTTCTCTATTTATTATATTTTTTTTGGACTCCATGAGTTTTGCCATTCTGGTCTTGGTGCGCTCGCTGCTGTGACTCATTGATTCCATAGTTACTGCCAGATCTCTGAGGCCGACTTTGTAATTATCGCATTAGGATCTGTTATTGTAGCCCTGGCTTCATAAATAGTCAGATCCATGATTAGAATCCCAGATTGATCCATTCTGTGTTTTTGGAGACTCACAGAGGAGATGAGCAGACAGCTATGGCTATTAAGGGTTTGAAATTTCAATATTCGAGATACTAATTAGTATCAAGTAGCCATTCTAGGCACACTAGCTGTTAGAAATTGTAAGTGTTTCTGTATCTGATAACCTGGTGATGATCAGCCAGAAAGATGGCCCAAATTCATCTCATAAGCTGCAGAATTAGCCCTGCCCTTTCTCTGTGATCAGCTCATCATGGCTGTAAAAGCACATGATCACAGGACATGATTTGGGTGCCTTTCAGATGCAGCTAAGGTGCCTTCCAGGATTGCAGCATCGCATGGTCATTCTGTCGCTGCAGGCAGACTAGACCTGGTCCAAAGCAGATGAAGCTCTGAAACGTGCCCAGTGGGGATCCTCAGCACCAACCGCTCCGCTCCACGTACAGCAGTTGGGCTGGTCCCTCATCAAACTGAAGTGGCACCTCCATGGACAAGGTGCTGCTGTGAGTGGTTCTTCCTCAGTTGCCTCCACAGCTGGAAACTCCTCCTGGAAACCCACAGCAAGCCAGGTCCCTGAAGGGATGGCCAAGACGGCCACTGGAAGGTTGGCTTGAAGTACAAGGTAGATGCAATGCCCCAAAGCATTTTAGTCTGAAGTAACCACCACACTCAGCAGTGGGACCAGTTTTGGCCCAGTAGCACCCCCAGAAACAGACCTGCCACTGCAGAGCTGCCAGAGGGCGAGCTCGGTGGGAGGGACCTGCTGACTGCCTGGACGTCACCACTCTCTTTCAAAAATGTATTCTAGGCTTATCTGATCCAGAGAAAACCTTAGAAATATGGAGACTGTTTAAAAAGCTCAGAACATAGAAGACTAAAGAGCCAAAAGTGTTCATAAAAACAAATACACGATTAAAGAAAAAAATGTGGTTATTCTGGGAGGGAATGAGAGAGACAAGCAAGGGAGGAAGGTGATTCCAACCATTTATGATACCAACTATGCATCCAGGAACGCTCTGAACATATCCATACTTTTTACCCATAAAATCTATATGATCAGTATGGATATTTGATATTTCTTCAAAGCCTGCTTGGTTTAGACTTGTAGAGTCCATAGATTGGCAGACACAGAAAAACCTAAGGAATTTTCCTGCCTGCACTCAACTATAAGTATTTCAAAATTAATATCTATTTAGTTTTTGCTATTTTTCATGTCCTTGAAAGAGAAAATATTAGCTAAAACATTCTGATGTTAGGTGTTGGAGTAGGTATTGTTCTCTAGAGTCCCCTGGCTTGACCTTATGTTTCATGCTGACAGCTAAAATACATTCCTTTAAAATCCTTCACGTACATAGGCAGATAACAACAGGGATCTTGTCTTTGAGCTGCTCGAAATATTGCATTCTGTTCTTGCCAACAACTTTTTCTAGTGTAGGAATTCTCTTCTAGAGAGACTTGAATACTGCGATGTGATATTTTACCCCTAGAGATTGGCTACCCCACTTTCATATGCTTAGCAGAGGCGAACGCTTAGCAAGTTCATGCCTTGTCAGAGCTTCTGGTGGATAAATGTCACACAACCCAGTTCTCATACTGGCTATTTCTTTCTCATTCTTCAGCAAGGAGGATGAGGTGTCAGGCCGGCCACTTAACCTTCCTGAGCTATCAGCCCGCAAAACAGTATAGCTGAACACGGGCCTGGACTCAGAGGTGCACTCACAAACGGCAGGAGGGTCTAGGATGAAGATCACTCTGGCAAAATGATTTCCAACACTAATTGAGAATTAAAGCGCAGCCTGCCCTAGAGGCTATGCCAAATAACTGCTTTCTGTCCTTGAATGCAATATTTTACTCTCTAAAATGGAGGCAATGATAGTTATCTTTATTTCTAATGTGTTTTCAGGCTTAGGGCCAAATACCTTATTTAAGAATTCATTATTTTCAATCTCTGTCATCGCAGTCCCATTGGCACACAGGGGATGCCATGCCGTAATAGCACTGAGGGTGCCAGTGACTCTTGCTTTGTGCTCCTAGGTTGCTAAGTAATCTGTGTTTGGAGATGCATGTGAGGAGTCCTCATTGCACTTGTCATGTAGCAATCTTCCCAAGCATTCAAAGTATCTTCTCAGCTTAAAACATTCTTAGGGATTTCCTGATGAGGCTCAAAGGCAGTCATATATTTTATTTATTTTATTACAAGGCATGTAAGTAAAAACTTGCATAATCTGAAAAAAAGATATTAGATAGAAAACAGTAATAAAATTTACATTATTCTTTTAAGAAACTTGGTAATAAATACATTTCCCCTCAACATTAAAATGCTTGTATTTTGCACAACAATAAATACAGCGTAGCTCTGGCATAGACAAAAGCCAAGGCTGGAGACAAGAAGTCCATGTGGTTTCTTTTATAAAAGCTCAGGTGATTTTTTTAAAGGTTTGGCATCTTGCACTTGATGCACTTTGATACAATTTGCACTTTGATTTTATTTTTCACTTTGATTTTTAAACAGTCCTCATAGTGTGAAAATATGAGAGGAAAATTTGTTTGATTATAGGATTTTTCCTTTAAATATTTTGAAAGCAATAGATGTGTAAACTCATGGAAACCAATCCTAAAAAATTAAAAAAGAAAAAAAGTGTCTTGGTGGCTATTTTACAAAAAATGCAGCGTTTTCAGCTGTGGGTGCTTAAGCCTGACCAGCCAATTGGCACAGAACCAATCCCCCAGTCAGTTCCTCACTTCTTTACACAGCTTTCCGAAAAACAATAAGAAGAAAGAGTAACGAGTGTAATATTCACTTCCCAAGTCATGATGGTTTGAGGTTCTTACGCTATTATCCAAAGGTGATAGGAGAAAAAAAAATGGGTACTTTCCAGAACAGTTCCCAGCATAACTTTGGGTCATTCTGGTCTATCCTTTTCTTTTAAAACTACCAACAAAAGAGAAAGAGAGATACTTCCATGCACTGTGCTGTTCCTATGCCAGCACATTTCATCACAATCATAGCTGTGAATCTAAGTCATTTTCATAGCCCAATCTAATATAGATTATTTCCCACAACATAAAGTCCACATAACGCCACAAACTCTGGCAGAGTCCAACGTTCTTAAAGTACCGACAGGTCATGGCAAGATTTGGACTTGAGTTTGAAGGCCATATTCTTGTTGTTCTTGGCAACGATTTTGCCCCAGAACCGCCGGGCCTTCTTGGGGATGCTCTCTCTTCGCTTCTGGTAAGCCAGGCGCTTCTCGTTCTTCTCCTTGCTGTCCCTGCGGAGCCGGACTTGTCGCACGATGCCTTCGAAGAGCTCTTTGACGTTGTGCTGCACGGCAGCCGAGGTCTCGATGAACTTGCAGTCGAACACGACGGCACACGCGCGGCCCTCTGCAAGAAGCAAGGGGAGGGATAAGTCAGGAGGTGGCGGCGGGAGCAGGGATGGAGCCAGCGCCAGCTGGGGAATTCCTCTAGCCTAATATAGGCAGGGATAAGTCCTTAATCACCTTAGGCTGCCTTTAGCCTGTGATTCATCTGGCCTGTGTCAGCCTCCCTGCACGGTGACGGGGAGCGAAGCTCCTTCTGGAAAAGCCCAGCTCCTGGAGTCAGCTGTGCGGGCACCGAGGCTGACTCACACCAAGGAGGCACCGGTGGCCGAGAGCTCGACACCGACTGAGTCACCTGCTCGTGATGCCACCATGTGCACACAGCCCCCAGGCGTATTAAAAGGTGATGACAGTGCCCTCCATAAGCACAGCACAGCCCTTCCTGCCACAGAAGGCGAGGCGCAATCTTCCTCTATGGGTCACATATATTAAAAAGGGTCTTCAGTTAGTAAGAATTTTGGTGTGTGCAGACACATGCAAAATTCCAATGTAAATGCAGAACTAGGTCCGCAACATCAGGGGTCAGTCTGAAATCTTAGCTCTTACCCTTAACTACCTGGACATAAACTTAACAGTCTTCCAGATGAGAACGTACCTGCCATTTCTCAAAAGAAACCACATTTTTCAGCTTAGGCCATAGAGAAATGAGGAAAACAGGAAAGCCTGGACTACTAGTAAACATCCTCATTTCAAACTCTTCACTTTGGGCAACTGTGACAGAGGCCGAAGGCCAGGGCAAACACACCTAGATCAGTCAGGAAACAGAACAGCTGCAGAAATGAACTGCCAGGTAGAGGAAACCACGTTTCTCATGGGTTCTGGCTAGGATAAGATAACGTACTGTGTGTTGTGTAATGTCACCTAAGCCTCTAGGAATACCCAAGGAGACCCCAGGGTTGTTTTAGCACTCTGAATCAAGGCCTCAAGGAGAGCTCTCCAAAGGGCTGTCCAGTCCCCGTGTGTCGTGTTTCAAGCAACACAAACAGTAGCAGAGCAGAAGCTATGGCCATGTCTGACCTACAGGTGCTGACTGACCCAGGCCGCAGCCAGGCTCTCTCCCACCCCAGTTTGTTTGGTGATGGTCAGGTTTTACAGGGTGGGTTAGTGCAGGTGGGCTGCTTCCAGTCTTACATGAGCAGGACTATGTAGCACCAGACTGAGCCAAAGGGACTTCATGTCCCTGCCACCAGCAGAAGGATGTTTGTACCACTCTCCAAGTTCAAAGAGCTGGGTGTTGTTAGAATAACAAAATAAAGGGTGGAAGGGAGTGTAAATTCATTGGCAAGTTAAATGCTAGGGAGGAAAGAGTTACTAGTTAAGAGAAACTAGTTAAGTGATTATCTCTGACAGCAGAATAAGGGCCCTAAACTGATGGTGCATAAATATGTATTGGAAATTCAAAGGGCTTCCAGCTACCAAAGCAGCTCTTTTGATGGACCTCAATAAACTTAGGAAGGGGATTCTCTCACATGGCAATTACACCGACAAAGTAGGGCTAGAGACCCAGCAACTTCTTTCCAATCTTTTGTTTAATGTCCCAGTCCTCTATTCTTTTACTGCTCTTTTATTGCTTAG
This sequence comes from Eudromia elegans, assembly GCA_003342815.1. Classification (NCBI taxonomy): domain Eukaryota; kingdom Metazoa; phylum Chordata; class Aves; order Tinamiformes; family Tinamidae; genus Eudromia; species Eudromia elegans. Next base: position 5,055,527 of record PTEX01000003.1, on the reverse strand, counting down.
TGTTGATCTGTGTCAGACGTAGCATTAGTGTCAGACATAGACATCAGTGTTTTGTTCAAAAGCTATAAAATGGCCTTTAAACGTTTACCTAGCTTTTATCCTCATCACTTTCCTTACCTGCCACCGAAACTTCACGGCACCTGACAAGGTCACTTTTGTTGCCAACCAGAATAATGGGGATATCTTCTTTCTGGCGCGCTCTGCGGAGCTGTATTCTGAGTTCAGAGGCCTTCTCAAAGCTTGCTCGGTCTGTGATGGAGTAGACAATCAAGTAGGCATCTCCCACTTGCATGCAGTGGTCTCGAATCCACTCTCCTTCACGCTGTTAAAATGAAACGACACGTCATTATTAACACGGGAAGAATAACATTACAGCATCCAAGCCCATTCCTGGTGTAACTGCATTGGGTATGGTTTGAATCATAGTTATACTAAGAGTAATTCCAAAGTGGTGATGATATGAATGCATCACCACAAAGGAGGGCAAAAGTTGTCCCAAAGAATTCATTGTGTTGGTTTTAGACTGGAATGAATGTGATACTGAAACAAGGCTTGCATTTTTTGTTTTATCATTAAAAAAATGAGAAAAGGTAAAAAAAATTCCTTGCTCTTCTCAAGCTCACACTGCATAGACCTTAGGCATACTCAGTTGGTGGGGACAGAGAGTGCCTAATCTTATTGTACAGAAAACAGCTACTTTCCTTCCCAAAAGACACCTACTTTTGACATTAATACACTTGCATGTGCACTTTTATTTTAGCATTTGACTGGAACAAGCAAAAGTACCTTATTATCCCACATGTCCAGCAGTATAATGGTTGCGCTTTCACCATCCACCATCAGGGTTCTTTCATATGTGTCTTCTGGAAGGAAAACCAGAAATACTATTTTGTGGCATCAGGTACATCACGAAAAGAACAAAAGAACTGAATACGTGTCATCTGTTCAAGGATCAAGCTAGAGAGACAGACTTTATGTTGGTTCACATTCCATTTTTCCCTCATTTCTATCAACACTGAACCTGCCCTCTGTTCATTGCTAGTTGACTTGCTATCCGTGATAAATGAACGAGACTAAAAGATCATGAAACAAAATGTTCATTATTTTGGCTGATATTCTCTTTATCTTATGTGGGAGAGAGAAAATAGAACCCGTGGAAGAAATAACCAAATACTGAACATTTGCCCCATGGGAGAGTCAGAGTCCAGCAAGGCTGAGTAATGGAAAATATTTGCTTTCGCTTTAGCGGGGACGGTTCACGGGTGAACAGTCACGGCTGCTGAGAGCAACACAGCCAACAGCCCGCCGAGCAGGGAGCACAGGCTTTGCCAGACCAGGGCTGCGGAGCTTTACAGACACGGAGGTTTGTCTCCCATCTTAGTTTCCAACATCAGCTTTGATGTCAGAAAGCAGAGGAGTCAACAAAACACCAAGTTCAATTATTTGGTATGAAGGCCACAAAAATTCATACCTAGGTTACAAACACCATGTGACAAAGTATTGCTTAGACTTGGGGAAGTTCTTCTCACCAAGAGTGAAGACTAATCCTTGCTGTGAAATCTCAGTTGACCTCTTGCTTCAAGTTCTAAATCTCCCTTCTTTCCTCCAAATTCAGGGACATTCGGAAGAGTACTATAGGATTTGGACCCATCTCAACTCTTGGGCTGCTGGTCAGTGAAAAATGCCAGGTTTTGGGTGTGCAGCTACTTTCAAGTGCACTGTTGAATGGGACACCCCAACCATGCCTACAGATAGGGCTGTGTCGTAGCTCTTGCCTCGTGAAATGTCTACTGGGCTTTGCTGGAGTGAAGCTTGCCCCAAAATGTAATAGGTTCTCTTAGATGCCAAGATTCTGTGTCCATTGAAAAAGCATGAGCCAAAAATATTACATATTTATCAGCTACTGCATACTGAGAAACTTTGTAAACAAGGGCACAGGGCTGACAACTTAAAATGGAGATATTAAAAAGACAATCTAATCAAGTGGAGAATTTCTCCTTGGCATGGCATTTGTGTTTGCAAGTTAGGTTAATCCTATATTCAGTAGCAAAAACAGTTAACAACAGCAGCTATATTTGCTCTGTGAACTGGCTATTGTGAAACTATATTGTGAAAGTCTTGCAATAAAATTTCCAGTTTGCAAGCTACAGTTTGGGAAATAGTTTCTTCAGCTAGTCAAGCAATGAGTATCGTACACTCCTGAGGCAGCCCCTAGAGGACTACTGCTCTACTCCCTGTTGTACTCGGAGAAGCTGCAAACATCCAGGCACGCACCTGGAAAATGCAAGGCCCCAATGGGCATACTCAGCACCCATACAACAGCACCCTGGTCAGTCCTAAGGAACTTCCATGGGATACTAAACACAGTGAAAATGAGCAAATAGTTCATCTTATGTTTATTTCAAGGCTGAGATTGAAAAGAAGAAATATCAGCAAATTTTCTGATGCCTCAGCCAACCTGGCCATGAAAGTCTGGAGATGACTGTGCTCTAAGCAGCAATGCTAAGAGTCCAAAGTCAAAAAGAAACCACACAGTTTCCTATGGAGAAGGAAACCGTCTGGCAATGGGGCGTAGAGAAAATTGGTTGCATTTTCTGACTGATTGCCCAGATGGTCTAGCCTAGCCTAGGTCACTGGTGCAGCACCAGGAAACTTCATCAGACATATTCCAGATTGAAGAGTGGCTGGTGGGATGAGGGGAAGCTCAATGCAGAGCTCCACTGGCTTAGAGTCATTGCACAGCAGCAAATTCAAAATTCCCAAAGGCACCATGATTTCTCCTCTCTGTCTGTGAAAACTCACGAGGAAAACATGGATTCTGCCTTCCTAGTTCTGAGTTCTGCTACCTCTTGTAGTTAGAGAGGTAGAGACACGAAACGCCTCGCTGCTTATGCTCCTCTGAAGGCTGGAGCAGGAGCGCTAGCCCTGGTACTCTGGTGCAAGGGGAGCAGGCAGGGCTCAGAGTGTTGCACTGGGGAGCAGGGAAGTTGTGTGCACTGACCCTGCAGAGCCAGGCGTGACCCTTCCTTGGGACCTCTGTGAGAGCTGAACCAGCCTGCCCTGTTACACCAGCACAGCTTCCAACGGGTTTTGTAAAATGAAATAGCATGAGAATCTGTACTTTGCTCTATCAGAGGCTGTAGCTCCCCACTACCTCCTTGTTGCTTGCTTTCTTAAGAGAGCAACGTGTTGCAATCAGTTTTGATGCTCACACTCAAGTGTTGGTTGCCTTGGTTTCAGACTAAACGGTTTTGCTAATTTTCTGTGCTCTGCAAGGCTGCCCGCAAGGGAACCCAGCTCCCCAGCCACAGGGACCTACCTCCCAGCACCTCGCAGTCGCTGTCGATGCTGTCGTGCACCCCCGCAAAGATGTTGGCCAGCGACGACTTGCCTACGCCCTGCTCCCCGATCAGCACCACCCGGTAGCAGTTGCTGCCCGACTCGGAGGAGATGACAGAGTCGGAGGACTCCGAGGACCAGCTTCTCCTGTAGTAGTCGTCGGGATTGATGGTGTATCGCTTCTGCGCGTTGTATTCGTTGGAGTCCTTCTGGACCAGCAGGTGCTTGCCGTCAGCGGGGATGCTCCACCGCTGCTGCTGCTGCTGCAGGCCGCTGTTGTTGCTGCGACGCATGGTAACGTTGTTGAGGGTCATTTTTTACCCCTATGAAGAAACATGAAGACCACAAATGTTACCCACAAAGCATTTAGAAATGTATTAACACTCTCTTCTTAACAGTAGCATGTCCTGCTCTTCTATAGGGACCTAGCATACAGAAAGGAAAATGAGACTTTCTGCATTTCCTTCTTGCCGCTGGTAGGCTAAGAAATATTCTCGTTAGTGAGTTAGATTTGCAGCTCTCATGCTACGCAGGATACCACCCGCCCACGTGAAATTGCAGCTTTGCTCAGCCTGTGCTAAGTCCAGGGGACCGCACGGCATCGCTGCGTCCCAGGAGGAGAGGGAAGGGGCGACGCCACCAGCACCGCCGTGTCGGGGAGCACAGGACTGCTGTGTGCCCTCCAACGCAGCCAAACACACAGGCAGCACTCACAGGGGTCAGTCCCTACCCTCGGTGCACAACTGGGGCAAGTGGAGGGACCAGCCCTGGTGGTCCTAGAGTCCCAAAGAGGTTGGGTGAACAGAGTGGGCACGTGGACACCCCACGGCCGTGCCCCATTCCCTACACACTCCTGACACAGCCAGGCTGGGCCCTCCAGCAACATCACCCACACACAAGTTAACAAAAAGAAGCCCTTTTTGCTTGCAGCTCCCATTGCCTCCGTCAAGCGTTGAGTCCTGTGGGAGAGCAGTGGGCATCCTATGCCTCACACTAGCAGAGAATGATGCAACACGTCTGCTGTAATGGAGGATTTGGGTGGATTTTGAACTCGTCTATAAACCAAAAATGACTACTGCACAGAGTGGCGTTGTGGCTGGTAGAAGTGGGGACGCGATCAAATCCTGCTTTGATTTCTGAGAAGCGACCGAATCTGACCTTAGAAGAAGGTGTCACCGGGAGAAAAAACAAACTCTTAAAAGTTACAGATATTTTACTCAACAACTTAATTTACCACAAAACCAGCTAGCTCGCATTACCTAAGCCTATTGCTCATGTTACGTAACTAGCTGGCTCACCTTACCTGCGCGTGGCTCTTGAGCACTTTTTACTTGGGGAACTCGGCTTCGCCTCGCCCTGAGGCGAGCCAGGTGATGTCATTGTCACGGGCCAAGAGCTACCATTTTTAGGAAAGTTACTTTGATGCACTCCAGGTCCCAAAGTGACAGTTATTTAGACATTTTGTGTTTTGCCATCTGTCTGACACTTCTTAGCTCTCCTCTCCATATTAATAACTAGCCTATGTGTCTGCACAATGCATCAGAGCACTTTCAACAAAAAATTTCAAATATTTTGAATAAGAAGTAATGAAGTGCAGCGATACATTGAAACAACACATTCAAAGTGTTTTTCCTATTCTCATAAAACTTTCTGAAAACTCCTTAGAATAAACGCACAGCAGGTCATAGACCAAAGATGCAGAAAGAGCACATCCTGAATAAACTTGCTCCAACTTAGGCAGTATTTTCTCTGTAACGCACAGTGCCTTGCGGCACATTGGATCATAGGCATAGTCACAGGCACAATAACTTCACCAGGCAAAAACGTAGCAAAGTGGAAACCAAGCACAAAGCAGAGATCGCTTCACAAACAAGATGAATTTTTTACCACACGCACACTTTTAAAATCTTTCTTTTTCTTATAGTTTCCCTACTGAAAAAGATGCACAAGAAAAGCCAGCCGTCAGTCAGTCAAACAATAAACAGCCTAACGCCTATCTTCAACTAACAGTTAATCAATAAACAGTCCCAGCCATAATCATTTTATATTTTTTTTCCTTTACAAATTACCACCCCTCACTAAACAAATCACAATGAGACAAAGCCGTATAGCTCACTACTGCACATAGCACCCCCAGCTCTAGTTATCTGCACACCACAAACTGCGTTCAGCTGTTTGGGGCTACGGTTTATCTACAGGGCAATCGTGCTGTCAGAGCAGGGCATTGCAGCCTTACTTTGGACGGGTCTTCCCCGCAGTCGAGTCCTTTGCTCTCCCTGCTCTGCTCTCTCCGTGCAGTGTTGCACAGAGCCGGTCTGCCTGAGTAAATCCTCCTCTGCTTACAGGCTGCCTCTTTAATTTGCTCTCAGCGAACCTGGTTTATATTAAGCCCATCTGATCAGGGACAGGGCTTTTCCGTGACGTGTTTGGCCTTTCCATAGCAGAGCCAGCCCCCAGCTGGGAGGAAGCAGACATGCAGAGGAGCAAAAACTTACAAACAGTCGCAAAGCCTTCCTTGAAATCATATGATTCTCCTAGCATTGCCAGTAAAATAAACACGTTTGATTGAATTTGATGATGAAAACAGCGAAGTGGAAAAGTATTAAAAATAATAATAATAATAACACGTGCTATTTCATCATCACACAGTTTTTCAGGCAGGGGTTATTAAACTGATGATGTTTAAAAAATGACATAGGTTTTATTAATGCACAAAATGCTGCAAATGCGTTATATTCTCTGTCTGCAAAATGCAATGCATTAACTGCTGGATTTTTTTTTTAATAAAATATTGCAATGTTACTTTGAAGATAACTTAAAAGTAGGACAATTATTCTGCTTTTCTGAGAAAAAAAAAAAAAAAAAGAAGTAGATCTAATGCATAAGATCCGGTTTAGATCCTATTTTCTCTGGGTTTTTTTTAGCCTCCATGTCACTGCATTCAGCTCTTGGAGTCCTATAATCAGCTCTCACTTCTGCTCTAATCCTTTACTAGCAATAGCTTAAAAAAAGCAGCTAACCACAAATTGTGACTCCAGGTTTACAGTGGCATGGATGTGTCAGCATTAATGAGCACAGTCAGAATAGCAGAGTAGAGTTTATGCAATCCGTAATTTATTAGGAAAGATGAATATATAGTGTAAAACAGTGCAAAACAAGAGCCTGCTCCTTATATTTGAGGAATAAATAATAATTTGAATAGTAAACTAGTTGATAAGGAAACCACAAGTTATATAAAAGTACATGGAAACTTTATCGTTAACGCTCAATGATCTAAATTCTGGGTTTACTGTGATGAGCTCAAAGAGAATCTCCAAAACTTTTCTATTTACAATTCCCCCCAAAATCAACAAGTGATAGTAATTTCATACTGCACTTTAGTCTGAACAACTTGATCCATTTCTGAACAGGTGAAAGAATCGTTTCCCATGACTCAGTTCCTTTTGGTTACAGACACGTAAACCCTTGATCAGCCATATATCTTCATTAAAGAGAAGAGTGATCTCAGAAAAGCACGCCAAGTACTATTTTTGCAGTCTAGCACTTAATCACATGCCTCCACACTTTTATGCTTTGATTAAACCTGTAAAACTGATTTGGTTCGCTGTGAAAAGGTGGTCCTTTAGGAACTTCTGCAATTGAAAGATGTTCACTTAATCCTCGCTTTGATTTTGTCGCATTCCTGCTTCTTTCATAGGGATTTTCAGAGAACTTCTGAGCCTCTTCTCAAGTCCAACAGAGACCATGCCCAAGCACCAGCATATTGCTTTCCCCAAATATATACTCTTATTAAGGTATATGGAAATCATTCAGATCTATTACAAGGTACTTGGACAAACCTTACTGCTTGGCAGCAGCTGAGCTGGCTCCAGACCCAAGTCCCCACTCGCAGGTCCCCAGTACAGCTGGCTCGAAGTCCCTGCTGACATGCGGTCACCTCAAAGAGCACCAAAGAGACCGTCCCTCCCCATGGCAAGAAACACATATCCATGCCAGGAATGGAGATTGATAGCCAGACTGAGCTCAGCTCCAACACCTCGCCTAAATGTTTAACTCATGTCATAGTAGCAAGCACCGACAGGAGAAATAAACCAAAGGCAGAAAAGGATTTGTGTTTAGTTATGGTTAGTCTTAGATCAGGAACTGCTAGGCATCGTCTCACATAAATTCTTCCAAAAATTTAAGGCAGACAAAGAAAACCTGGCTCTCCAGCAATCACAGAACCATCCGCAGGGGTCCTCTCGGCTGCACTGTGAAGTGCTCGTGCTTGGGAAACGTGCACACGTATTTTCCCATGTGCTTTCTCTCCTCATTCTATGACACATGTGGCCCTGGACAGCTCTGTCCTCTCATGCTCTTTGTGGGTCGATGGCTCTGCAGCTGTAGCTGCCTGCGACACAGGCACAAGAAGCCACGAGCACAAGCCAGGTGCTGCCACCAAGCACAGGGGCACTCGGTGCAGCCTGGTGGGGCAATATTAAAACGCAGAGCAATTGCTTTTTACTCACTCTAAGCATTCAGTGCCCCAGTAGCCGTGTCTTAAAGGAATGCTCCCTGCAGCCAGGATGAAATAAACGCTGCAGAGCAGCAGCTCTGCCATCCCTCACCAGCCGGCTGCAGTTACAGCAGGTGATGCCACAGCAATTACGCAAAAATTTTCCATGGGATATAAAACAGAAGTGTTTTTTAGCTGGTATTAAACTAGCCGTTTGGTGTTTATGTACAGGAAGGTGAAAGCAGCTCCTCAAACTGCCTCCTAGCTTGAGGATCATGCTTGAAGAAGTCCTCAATCAAACCAGAGGGGAAGGAAAATGCAAGAGGAAAAGAATCCAAAAAAGAGAAAGAAAAACAAAATTCAAGTTTATTTTAATAGACACAGAACAAAGAGTGTCTGAAAGTGGAGTCTCTCCCCGTACTTTTAGCAAAAGAATATTTGTTCATCTTTCCCATCAGAGGACCCAGCACAGTAAACTGCACTCCCAACACTTGAACTGCTTCTCTTCCCTTCCTCTCCTCCACAGTATTTCACACTTTTTAGCAGTCCTCACATCTGTCAGTGCTCTGGCCAGTCCTCAGCCCCACCAACAGCCTCAGAAAGGAACGTTTTTGGCTCAGCTAAGCGTGACGCTGGGCCGGGTGCAGGACACACAAACCAGCAGTAAGCTCAGAAAGCGAGGACAGGACACAGAGACACATGTAAGAACTAGACCCATCACAACAGGGCCTAACGCTTATCTCCACCAGCTGCATGCAGAGCTTTGCCTTTGCTTTCCCTGCTTCACCCTCAGTGACCAGGTGGGAAGTTCCATGCTGAACACACACGGCAAGGTGGGGAAAGTAGCCTGAAACTGGGAGGAATGAGCAAGATCAACGAGGAGAATCAATGGGGAGAGATATAGAGGGTCTTAATCCATTTGAGGAGAGGAGAGAAAGTGACTCAGAAATTAAACAATAATAAAATTTTGATTTTTATTTTTTAAACAAAACAGAAGCAGGACCATGTGAAAGTGCTTCACCATCAAAAAAATAAAAAAAAAAGTTAGCAAAAAGGCCCCTGCTTCCCTTGGAAGATCAGTGGCCTTGCAGAGGCCACTGAATATGTTCCCTCCCTTCCTTTTCCCCAACACCACAGCAAGCAGCATTTCAACTGTTTAAATGATCACAAAAGGGAGAACATGGTACTCTGGTACCATGAGCACAGCGATAGGGAAGAAGCACTAATCTGCACCTCTTGTGCCTAATAGAGTACTGAAGGTAAAACCCCAGCCTGGAGCTTTCACGTAAGACTGTGCTTAATCAGCCACCTCCCTAGGGATCCCTTCATTAACCCATTATTTGCAGATAATCCAGATTCTGATGTCCCAAAAGGAAGGTCTGACTCATATCTGTGCACTGCAGAGTCCCTCTCACTGTAGCAAATGAGGAAAATACCTCTTGTCCCTCTTGCACTAAGCAGACACAGCAGAATCCTAAGCAAAGACTAAGCAATGAGCAGTCAACAGAAGCAATGCCACTCAGCTTATAATTAAACAGAAGTTTTTTGAAAATCTAGTTAACTACAGATAAAAACAAATGTTATCTGAGGGGAAAAAAAAAGAATAATGATACAGTGAAATAATTATTTTAGGGAAAAAATGCCTATTTCCTGTGCTTGCACTGAATGATGTTGAAGAATTCTGCTGATAACCATCCAAGGAAAAGGATTACGTCATACATGACATAAATAAATGTGTTTTTCAAATGGAATCAAAGCAAATGGAAAAAAAAAAGTAATATTCTAATAGTGGTATGATGTGAGTTTCACATAAGTGTTCTTCGAAATCAGATCTAAAATCAGAAAAATGGTACCAGTGTCGAGCATTTTCGCAGCTATGATCTCTGCAGTACATCACAGTCCTCAGAGAAATCAGGCTGGTGAGTCACAGTCTCCTTTTCAACCACAGGAAACCTGGTTTGCCATAAAAAAATCCTACTTGCTCTTATAGTACTAAGTCATGATGGTAATCTAGTGAGAGACAACTTTTGCCTCAGCAAACGGCTAGAAATGGTCATTGGCATGATCTGGGTCTCAGAAACGTTGAAAAGAAATTCAGAAAAAAAGTGTTTTGGTCCAGCTGGAGTTTCTTCCTCTTCATTGTGATACTCAAGACTCTCCCATCAAGAGCCAGTGGTTATGGCTGCCAAGAATCAGGGGCATCCAGTTAACTTGATTCATTTCACTGGAAAATACAAAGCAAGCTCTCACTGATCACCCTTTGAAAGCAAATCCATTTCGTAAATATTCCATGTGATGTCCAGGGACTTGACCTGCAGGTCCTTGGGGCTGGTGTTTGAAGGAAAACAGGGGTATTGAAGCAGTGACCGTAGACCATGTAGACCCTACTGTAGTCTCCAGGGAGGCTCGCTCCAACTCTCATAGCTACCCAAGAGTCTCAATGCCTTTTCCTCTGCTCCCCACAGCCAGCTTTCCCCAGACACACAGGTCTTGCTTTGCAGCCTGCGCCAGCACCGGATTGCCGCATTCCTCCCGCTTTTCCACCACCCAGGGCATTGGGAGCCCATTATCTCCTTAGGGGAATCCCTGCCGTGCGCTCCAGGGGAAGTGGAGCTGGAGGGGAAGCTGGATGTTAAGCTGGATATTAAGCACGGACACGTCACTAGCGCACAGCAAGGGAGGGAGGCCGCGGGGGACCCTGCCTTACACAGCCACCCAGCACATCTCCTCAGCCCAATGGGGTTCGACGGCTCCCAGTGCCCGACACTGACTTGTCCTTCTCCAGTGTGTCCTGAACATCAGAAAACTGTTTCAGCATTCAGCAAATGGGCATCCTATATGCTCTGCTGGGGTGGATGCATTGCATGCATGAGGCCATGGCGGTGGATAGGTCTGCAGCAGAAGCAAATGGAGCCTGGGCTGTCCCACCACTCTGCCCTGAGGGCAGTTTCGATCAGAGAAGCAGTGACGCTTGGCTCGTGTCCAGCCGCAGCACACAGCTCAGCTCGACTGGGCAGCCTTGTTGTTCACAGCTACGCCAAGAGAAAGGTGAGGTTAAAGCTACGTGGTAGAGGTTGGATTGCGACGCTCAAACTGACCAGTGTCTTCCTCCTAAGCCAGTTGACGCTGCAGCCGGAGCTCGGCTACCAGTGTGGCACCCCTGCCCTGCCCTCTCGCTGCATGCAGCCGAGGAACAGCAGCAGAACTGCAGCTAAATACGGTCTGCTCCGAGATGCAGGGCCGCTGTCCTGCCCTGTTCACAGCGTCCTCCGGGCAGGACCCCGTTCCCGTGCTGGCCGCGCGTGCAGTGCCCGTGGCACCGCGGCCGAGCACAGGGACTTCACGGCACCGCACCGTGATTCACGGCCATGTTTGGGTGTTCTGGCTCCCGCCTCGTGTTTATCAGCAAAACACACGCCCCGCGCCGCAGCAGAATGTAAGCAGCTTGGAGCCACCCGAAATGCCTTTCAGCGAAGCGCTGCCTACGGCCGGGCGTAATTAATGTCTGTTTAATTGAACAACAGCACCTCTTTAATCCACATAGCTTTGCCCAGCAACAGCACCTCTTTAATTCACACAGCTTTGTCACTCAATGGATCCTTGTCACTTTGCCAAAATTAAAGAGGTGAAAATGAACAAATACTTGAAGATATACCCATCTAGGAAAAGATTAAAAAATCTAATTCTTCACCTTTGTTTTCAGTACAAGACAACCGAGTGCCATGCCCTGTATGTGACATTCGTTTAACATAATTTAAACTAGCTGTCTTGCTTCCCAAAGAGAACCTGGATTCTCCAGGCACCTCCAGGTGATTCATCCAATGCAGGTAGCATGAATCGTCCCCAGAGGTGCAGGTCTCTCCCCACAGGCACCATACAATCATCACAGAAGGAATGCTGAGCACAGTGTGATGCTCAGAAAGTGTCCTGCTACGGCACACAGGGGTGCACAAATGCCCATAAAAGTTAGCTACCAGACTGTGTAACACACTCAGCATGGAGGACGCTGCTCTGGGGAGGAATTAACTCTCTTGTCATCCACACTGGCTGGATATTAATGCCTGTTTCTGTAAAATGGCCCGTAAAAACACTATACAGCCTCTGACATGTGGCAGCACGTCTTATGGTGACCAAAGGTTTTCTGCCCTGCTTCTGCTAACCAATGCCTGCCTCCACCCTAGGTAAATCCATCCCATCACAAGGAGGCACTTGCAGCACAGCCCAAGGAGTTCACCTCTAACAGAGCTCGCGCTTCGGCGCTGGACGATGCACGTCAGTGTTGGAAAGCACTTGGCAGGGGCAGCGTTGCAAGGAGCCCTCGCTGAAATACGAGCAACGAGTGGCGTACACAAAGTACGCTCTACTGTACACGGCGCGTGCACAAATCCAGGAATCCTGTTTCCCGAAGAAAGAATGAGCACTGCCAGCACTTTTTGCAGGGAACACACTCAGTAAAACACCGGTAGCTACAAGGCTGTCAGCTCCGATCTCACTTTGCAATGCCCGTTCCTTAGCAGTGCAGGCTCCTGCCTCGCTGGCCCCGCTGCAGCAGCTCTCCTCAGCCCCTCTCTCATTCTGAAAGCAGGCAGTAAACACGAGAACTGGATGTAATTTTAAAAGACAGTTTTATTAAATAGTATCAAGGATTGTGATGATGAGCAGAACCTTTAATACCTAAATGACTTTGTTCTCCATGACATCTCAGGCACCTGCTAAATGACACCTCTGAGATACCTTGTGGGACAGTGCAGACCCTTTCAGAAGCAGCCCACTGCACGGTCTCTATCGCACACTTTTATTCCCCATGGTCATTATACTTTCTGAGCATTTTCTATACCAAAGTCTACCAACAAGAGAGGGAGGATGCTGAGCATGCTACTGATTCAAAGATCTGGTAAGGACGAAGGCATACCCATCACCTGCTCCAGCACATTTTTCAGGTGAGCTGCGTTGAAGGTAGGTCCTTCACATCCATTGCTCCTGTGAAGTACAAAACCAGAGAAATTGCTAGGGAAAGGCTTGGATTGTGTGTGCACGCAGGAGAACCCACAGCGGTCCTGGTTTGCCTAAAGCCTCTGCACAGCTGTCATTTCAGCAACAATCAGACTGGCAGATTTAGAAACTAAAAGAAAATAGATAATTCAAAGTCACAAGCTCAAGGAACATCATTCTGGGATGATTCATAGACTGAGTCTGATGTTTGATGCTGTACAGACATGACCCTGCGTAGCTCGCAGTTTGGTCCACCAAGCACGCGGCACAAGCAGGCTGCAAAGCCACGTTTGCCCTCCCATTGCACTGTGCACTCTCTGGAACTGCCCTGTGATGGGTTTTAAACAACCCTGCCACTTCATAAAGCAAGACCCAATGTACCACAAACATGAGCTTAGATGATAAAATCTATCACAATGAACAGAGAGAGACATGAGGGGAACAGTGTAGACGCATCCCTGTGCAAAAATACATAGAAAATATTTTGGTCTCCTGGTTACAAGCCCTCTTCTGTTTGACTTCTGACCTAAGACTACACTGTTAGAACCACATCTGCACTGCTGGGCCATGCAGCACCAGCCCCGAAAGCTCCTTGACTCATCAGCAGAGCAGCAAAGGCCACTTGGTCTCGGTGAGTGAGGAGGAGGAGGTGGGCTCCCCGCGAGTCAGAGCAGCTCAGGTGCTGAACTGCCTCCCGCACGCTCCTTCTCTCAGAGCAAGGAAAAAGAGGATGCTAAAATGGGTCACACCCCTAAGGGACAAAGTGTTCTCTCATTGTGGGATCAGAGAACAAGTTCTGTTCTGACAGCTCACCTGAATATCTTCAAATATCTGCTTGCGGGAAATGTCTCTTTCTCCTCTCATAGTGGTATATGTCAGGAATCATCCTTAGAATAAATTAGAACCAAAAATAATTGAGGTTAAAAAACATGTCCAAGTCTACTGGATCGGACATCAAAAACTTTGCCTGAAAATGTAGACTCTTTTGTATTAAAAGAGAAATGTATTTAAAGGGAAATTAAAAAAAACAATGCAAGTCCATATGTTCTGTGCTGGAGGAACACCTTGTGCTTCACAGGCCTGCACATCTCTGGCTCAGCAAAACCTACACAGTGCAGAACATGCGTGGATGTTTCTCACACTTCACACAGAAGCCAGGCCATGCCACCTGCCTTGCTTACCCTGCCTTCTCCTTGCACAGCGCAGGAAGCCCTTTGCTGTCTGCCTCACATGGCAGGGCATCTTCAGCAGCTCCTTTAGGTCATCTCCTGCCTCATTACATGATTCATCGGTTTCCTTTAAGTTGCCTACATCCAACACGCAGACCTCCTAGCTTAGTAAGAGGAGGAGGAAACGGAAGAGAGGAAATGGAAAGAGCGATGTCCTATACTCTGAATGCAAAAATTCATTTATTGCCCTATTTGCAGAATGTCCATCCCTGGATTTTTATTGCCTACACTTCAGGAAGGTGTTCTCTTTGGAACTCCTTGGCCTCCCAACTCCCAGGGCTCAGAGCAGGCTGAGGCCAGGCTCCACATCATGGGTTTTTAGCCAGCATGCAGGCAGCAGAATCCCTTCTCCAGCTTTTGGGGGAAAAAAAGCAGCTTTCTTTATGGACCATCTGTACTGGAAGAGTCCAAAATACTTGCAGCTCTGCTCAAGGTGATTTTGGCCTCTCCCTTCATGGTGAGGGAAACTCATGAACATTCCTCACTAAAACTCAAAAGAGAATGAAAGCTGCAATTTAGACCTTCAGGGACAACATGTCCAGCAGTGCACTGTGTGTCTACTGGTGGTGAGAAACTCTAAGAACAGGGATTTTCCTTCTCCTCGGGCACAGGACAACAAAGAGATATAAACTGGCAGGAGGCAATCGGGCAGGAGTCGGGCCTTGCCCACAGAAATGAGATGAGCGTGGAGGAGGCTCTGCTGCCGCCCGCCCCGCAGCCCCGCGGGAGCGGTGCCTTTCTGCTGCCCTCAGCTCAGATTAGGTGTGGGGGATCCCAGGCATGGCCCTCCTGCAACGTGGCCACAAGGACTTTCCCACTGTTTGTTTGCTAGTATGTCCCTGTTGCTCACTCTGGCTACGTGCCGGGGGAAACTCTTCTGTTGGTTTCAGCATTTCATAGTATTTTATTTTTCATTTCTAAAAAATAAAGAGTGGGAAGGGATCTTCACAGGGAAGGAAAACGTTCCTGAATTTTAGAAAATGCATTAAAAAATATAAAACTGAAAGCCACATTCTTAACAAAGAGGGTCTGTGGGGTGAGCTGGGTGACCAGTGCTACAGCTCTCACTTCACTCCAGAGCACGCCAGGGGCTTCCCCATGGCCCCTGTGCCCCACCTCCTCACCCAGGGATGCCACCACGACTGGGGACAGCTCGCTGCCTGGTCCTGGCTGTGCCTAGAAGCAGAGGAGTTAGCAGCTGCACCCGTTTATCCCTTCATTAAAGCAAAAAACACTAACAGCAACAACCCCAGCTGAAACTGAAGAGGAGCAGGTACAAGAGCGTTCCCTGGTCTGTGCAAAGCAAAAGGTAAAATACCCCCAAGGTGGGATGTGGGAAGAATACAGTGCCTTGAGCATCAGACGCCATCCCAGTATTAACTGCTAACTTCATGGGAGCAACACCAAGCACCTGAGCACAGCACTTTGTTTATATCCCTCGCAGGGCACGCTGTAAAGCCTGCGTCACTGCCGTAGTTATGGGCTTTCCATGATGCACTGGTAGACAGTATACATCTCTGCAAACAGCGCAGCAAGTTCCCAAATCCCTCCTATTTAAATGCACAACTTGTTCTTTCTGCATTTGCAGGGAAATCAGTTTATTTAATACTTCATGCCCAAAGAGGTTCTTGGCTGTGGTTGAGCGGAGCCTCCTGCTTGCTGTCACATTGCCAGATGCAGCAGAGAGGAGGAGCTGCCAAGGGCAAAACTGCATCAAAACAGCCACAGCTGCCATAAGAACTCCCTACTACAGGGCTTGGGGAAGCCACCCCGGAATGGGCAGTGTGCAGGACATCACTGCAGAGCCTTCTCAAACCAGAAAATCCGGGGCCCATTACGCTGTTATATATTCAAGCCCATGTGGCTACATGCGTTAAAAAGCTTAGTCAAAGCTTGTACTGAACACGGCAAATCTGAACCGTCTTAGCGATATAAATAGCCCCCGTCAATACTTAGTGCTACCCAGCTGTAGTATTTTTCGGCTTAATTGGGGATAGCCCAATACATAAATAGGTTGTGGTTATGTTTAGCTGGACACAAGGATTACTCTGGAGATCGGCTTAGTACGGAAGCAGTTCCTCATAGACCACGTACAAAATAGAAAGAGATTAACTTGACCATAAAAATAGAGACCAGCCACAATGAGAAACCTGGGAATAGAGGGTTTCACTAAGGAGTGGTGTCTGTGAATCTCAGGCACTCTCACTACTGTGATATTTATGTCATTTCTTATGCACCTCACAAGTCTTGTAAGCTAGGTGGATACTCCAATGAAATAACATTAAAGAGTAAATTACGTCTGACACGAAGGGCTCGTGCCAGGCATTTGAAGGGGCCTGTTCCGCTCCTTGCCCTGACTCACGTGTAGCCAGGAGCTCCCTCTGCAGTAGGAGCGGTTCCACAAGGAGGTTTATTTCAGACACATGGGACACATCTCAGACATGCTTAAGCCTGGGACATTAAAATAGTAAAATAATCTCTGTCCAGTTCCTTGTGGGGAACACTGAAAAAAAAAAAATCACTGAGCTTGTTAAAAGAAATCACACTTTATTTGCAAAATACTGCTAAAGTAATAATTTGCATCTAACTTTGTAAAGGAACTTCCTGGATGGTTATAAAGCTGCAGATTGAAAGAACTGGGAACATCGTTACTTGTTTACATGTAGGCAGAGACCAGAATCCATCGTGTTGGGCACTGTACAAACATACATTGAAAATATAGCCCTTGTCCCACGTAACTCTCGATCTTATCATGAAAACAGAAACATGGAGAACAGAAAGAAAAGGTCAGTAGAAAAGGTAATGGCCAGAGCAAATCAGCACCAGAACAGACACCAAAACATCTGTGGAACAATTACAGAAGAGTTTTGTGGAGAATTTGACAGGGGACAAAATATTTTTGTTACTATCCATATGGATGTTCTTCCAGGAACAAGGGACAGGACAGGAAAAATCATGGAAGAACAAAAATTGTTGTTTTTAATGTTTGCACAACCATGAAAGAAATATTCTCCTTCATTGCTATGGAAAAGGAAAAGATTCTTCTTTGTCTTTTTATTTTTGTTTTTTATTCTTTTTTTTTTTTTTTTTGTGACACAGCTGAGTACATTTCCTAGCAGAGTTCTAAAGAGCTTTTGAGCTTTTAGCATGTCTTCAAGCTGCCTGTGGAATTTATCATCCAGTTTGAGGCCATGTTTATAATCTAGAACATAATACAGCACCTGTTGATAGTCCGCTAGTTTGAGTCTCGTTTGTTTTTCTCAAAAACAAAAATTACAGAAAATAACAGACTTGCCCAGATTTAAGCTGTTTTTCTGTTTGTTTTTAAAAATGTTTAGAACATCTTGATTTAAATTCCCAGAAGTGAGTAGTGATTTCTTGATGCTTTCGTGCTTTGATATTTTCTTTGATTCCTTTTTTTTTAACTAGCACCATAGAAAAAAAATAGTTTCTGAAAACTAGGTTCTTTCCGAGTTGGAAAACAGTTGGGCATTAAAACCTGTGCCTGGAAATGCAGAATCCTTTGTATTAAAACACCAGAGATTTGCCATGTAAGACCATAATGAAATACAAAACAACCACAATGGAAAAAGAGGAATAGATTTTCAGTTTTAAAATAGCATGCACGATATAAAAGTTCATGGCTCTATTTAAATTCCAACAAAAAAAGAGTGTGTTTTTTTTCATTAATGAAAAATGCATTCATTGTGGGTTTTAAGAGCCCGAATTTAGAAGCTGAAGGCAGTTTTGATTAATAGCACATGCAAACCCTGCGCATGAGATTCCTGCGGCAGACTCATTTGCTCCTTCACCAGGCTCCCCGTAGCAATCGGGAGCGGGCAGGGCCTGCCGGCACCCAGGGGCACTGGTGGGAGCCGTGGCCTCGGCATGGGATGGCTCTGTGTTGTCCCACGGGCTGCGTGGGCGCTCCAGGGACGAGGGGGCATCCCTGCTAGGAGGTGCGGACGCACCAGGGTGCTCACGCCGCTGCAGGCAACGGTAGGGAGTGCAATGCTCCAGGGAGAGCAGTGCTCCCGGGAGCACATGGGGAAGGAAGAGCTGTCCTGGGCACTGTCGCTGGTTGCAGCTCGCAGCTTGTTTCTGCTCCACGTCATTTATTCCTGTTGTGCCCAAACGCTGGCAGGTTAGGACTGACCCCATCACCGCAACGTCTCTGGTTGCTGTGTGTGGATTCAGCTCTTGTCGGGCTTTGCATGAAAACACCGAGCCAGAGAAATGAGAAAATCTTCTATTCCTGCCCTTCTGAGGAGACAGCAGCCTTGAGGAAAGCCTCCATTCCAGCACAGCCTGTGCAGGTGCCTTGGCAGGAAAAGAGGCAGCCAAATAAATGTCCCCAAAGCTGCATGGCACCCATGGCGTCTCCCAGACTCCCAGTTCTTCCAAACTCCTGCTCTAGAAGAAAGTCGCTGTTCAGCACATAGCCACCAACCAGTGCCACCAAAGCAGTAGGCCGTGCTGGGGAAGGGCCTTGGGAAGCTGGAGGGCAACCAGAGCCACGCTTGGCAGCCAGCACCATGGGGCAGAAATGGGACTCCTTTAGGCAACCGTAAGGTTAAAAAGGGAAAGCGAGGCACAGAGGCAGCAAGGCATACCTGAAAACTCTTGGCTGAAGTCTTTGGAAAGGCTGGGAAGAGGAGAAAAACAAGGAGGAGGTTTTGAGGACATCATGTAAAAGCAGAGTAGTGGTGAAAAAGAGCCCCGAGCTACAGTGGCAAGGCTCCCTCTCTGCTTGTTCTCTGCAGGAATTTGAGGAATGCCCAGAACTGTCCTAACACCATATAAAATGCTTATTTTTTCTGCTGCGCGATTTCTGACCCCAAAGGAAACTTTCCGAGCCGTCCTGAAGGTAAAAGGGCAAGATCGCTCGTTACCAGCAGAGTCTCAGAATCGAGCTACAGAAAGCCTAAGCCCAACACATGATAATTCCCAGCTGCGGACGCTTCCCGTACACAGAACAGAGCTGTCACGAGCCATGACGGCTCTCTGGAGACAGCGGAAAGATGCCAGAGTTGCAGAAACCCTTTACATTAATCATTTTCTATAAAGTTTCCACTGGAAACATTTTGGCACATCTGCACTTGAAAAGTACATTAAAAAAAAATCATGTGAAATATGCTCCTTCTTTTCAGACTTTCCTTTCTTTGTGTATTGACCTAATAGGTCAACATTTGCCATCAAAATAGCCTGAGGCACTCCTGGTGTTTCATAAAGCAGCAGGCAGTTGAAGCATGGTAGTTACGCCCACCAACAACCCACGACCCTCGGCCTGTGGAGATGGGGTCCCACCAGGCCCCTTCCAAGGTGATCTCCTGTTTGTGCATTTTCTCCCGTGAGAAGTTACACGGCGCTGTGACAATTTGTCTGGGACCGTTATTAGAGCAATAGGAAAGAATTCAAGGTAAGTAAGTGCTGGTCCCTGCAAGATTGCTGCTGGATGTGAATTAATGTGCAGATGCTTTTACCCCTGCCCGTGTCCAGGGCCCATTCCCTGGGCTACCCCACAGCTCCTCACACACTGGAGGACCTGCCTTTTCACAGGCAGTGTTTGCACTGCTCCCTAGCAGCATAGTAAACATTTACATACATGTTTATGGGCAGGATTTCTGCCTCAGGAGGGGGTTTCCCCACAAGCTCCAGAGGAGCAGAACTTGGTGGGGAGGGGGGAGCTCAGCAGGATGGGGCTCTTGGGCACGTCTGCAACAGTTGGTCACTTGGCTGGCCAAGAGTGACCCAAGAGGGGGACTCAGGGACCAGATAGTGATATGGTGAACAGCAGAAGAAAAGGAGAACGTGGCTAAAGGAAAAGACACTTACTCACCCCTAGGCAAGCCCTGCTCCCTACCTGGCTGCCTGATTTTTAGCCAAGGCACAATGGGGCATGGGCAGCCCCAGGGGAGGGCTCTGCAGCCACAGTGCGTGAGAGGAACCTTCAAAACATGATAAACCCTTGAAAGACATTTTCAATCTAACCGTGCTATGGCCCAGGCCAGGCCTGCCAATAGACCAAAACACCTGCAGTGTCACACATAGGACATTACATGTAATCCCTATATCACCTGGAATTCCTTTCCAGGAATGACAAGTCATTTCAAATGCAGATGTTTCATTATCTATTATTCCATTTTTGTATGTCTGTTTCCCCACTTAGAGCTGTTTTCTGGCACTTACAGAAACAATTCAGGATGTGTCAGATCTCTCAAAGGCCCTGGCACTTTGCATAGCAGTCATAAAAGACCATCCACGGCCTCACATCTCCACCTTCACACGCAGTCCTCATGGACCTCACTGGTGATATGTTCATGAGTAAAGATTACTGCACAATAAAACCAGACTGTAAAAGAAACAAAAGAGAATGACAGAAGGTCAGAATAATTTATGTGAAATATTAATAAACTGTCAAAACAGAAACAAAGCACGCTCCTCTTTCACGTTTACTGACAAGGATTTTTGCATGCAGAGCAGAGCAGAGCTGGCCTGCCCTGCCAGCCGCAGCTGCGGCGTGCTCCTGGTTGGCGTGGGCCTGCCCGTGCAGTGCGGGTGCGCAGAGCGCGCCCGCACCCAGGGGAGTTTCAAGAGCTCTTCTTTGGCCTTCGGTGCTGAAAGGAAGCAGAAGAAGCTGCTGATGTTGTAAAACAAGGCACGTGAGTAACCCCACAGATGTAATAGCTGTGCGCTGTGTGCCATTGAGTGGATATTTTGCATACGTGTATACAAATATGTTTGCATAAGCATGTGATGGAGCTTAAATAAATGCTCCGTTATAACTCCTTCTATGTCAAAAAGAATTTCAGACACATATGTAGTCACCTAAATGACTGTGCACTTTACACCTTTCCATTCTGTGTGGTCTTGCTGTCTTTATTTCAGGTGTGCCGGTTACCATCTCCTGCTGCCGGTGATTTGGATTCCAGTTCCAGGAGGGTTTTCCTCACTTCATGGCAGCAGCAGATCCCAAGCACCAACGTTAGCTGCCACAGCACATACACTCAAGTCATGACTGATTTTTTTTTTCCTGAGAGTATATGGGCTCTCTAATTCATCTGTAAGCAAGTGTGCTTGATTAATTCTAACAAGGGAAATCTGAGGGGAGATTGGCATGTGATTTCTGTTCCAGTCGAGAAACATATTGAAAATTGAAAATCTATGTAGATACCAAATACACTTCTGAAATGTTAACGATACTCGATCTTTCTGCATGTGCTAGCTATAAATACTGATGGGTGAGGAACGGGCTTTCTCCGTTGCTGCTGCAGTGGGGTTATTCTTGTGGCTACATATTTGTGTCTAGTTTGGAGCCACATCATAGTTTGTCTCTGAGGCAATGAAATATTTATAGAGACCCTTCTATGCGTTTGAATTGCAGCAAGCAGAACAGCGGCTCACGTCTCATGGTCTGGAAAATATTTAGACAATTTGTCCCTATTGATTTTAATAACAGCAAAGAACCTAAATATCTTGCAGGATCAGGGCACAAAGTAAAAACTAGCTTTTTTCCTGGCGGCGTGTTAAAAGCCACTGGTAGGAGCAGCTAAGAGAAGTCATTAGCAGCCTTGGTTCTGCAGACTCCAGATCTATCCCACAGGCTCCATTGTGCCACTTGACTGGCACTTTGTCTGCTAACACGGGTAGGTCCCCACGGGTCTCTCATGAGCCAATCAACTCTTGCACATTGACCCTGGTAAACAAAATCTGAACTACAGGACTGCAAGGTCTCTGGTAGGAAGAGGTTTTGCGAGAACTCACTTTGTGCAAAACGAGGTGCCCGCACCAGTGGGCAATGTGTTTCCTGCGTCCATCTACCTTTCTTTTCAGGAAGTGCCTGGGGAATTCCTCATTCGGATGGTTGTGGATGAAGCGCCGGCATGACTGGCCCGTTGGCTGCTCTCGCTCTATTTCAGCCATCCTGTCCACTGTAAACATGAGGTGGTTGTCACCGCAGGCTGCAAAACAGCCAACAGCGTGAGCAAGACTTGACGCTGCGGTGCCCCGGTCTGAAGCCCACAAGGGGGTGCCCCATTTGACAGAAGAGACAAAACCAGCCAGCCTTCCCCCGACTTGGATGTGAGCCGGGTGGCATTTAGGAGAAGGAGGTGATTTTAATTACATCCAGCTCCTGTGCAGGGGACTGTTTGTAGGCTCTGCTGTTCGAGGGGTACGGAAAAGGAAGTGACTGCAATCAGTCATCACGTCCAGCGCGTGTGCAAGGCACACGAAGGAGGGACAAAGTGCTAGCCTTGGCCCAGAAGCAGATGTACGAGTGCAATGCATTGAGATCTGGTGAACTGACTCCAGCAGAACAAGCTGTCACCCGCCAGCCTCATTTTTACAGCCGAGAGGACCAAGGTCTACAGGATTTTGCCTAGGAGGGTCCTGAGCATGCCCTCCAGGCCAGGGCCTTGGCCACGACGACTCTTCCGAGATTCACAAACTGCTTTGGTGCCCATGTTGTCGTGACAGCCTGGTCTTCTGGGGATCCTCAGCATACGGCTACAGTATTCAGCAACATCAACTCAGCAAAAGGCAATCAAGCAAACAAATAAAAACAATGGTCATTTCCATCCAAAAATAGCTAGAGGACAAATTCCAGCATGATATTTTTGCAACAGCTTTGTGGATAGAGCACTCGTGCATAAAATTGGAAAGCAGGTTTTGCTTCTCTTCAGCGGGAAGAGATCCAAACCTATTTCTACCCCCAAGGAAAGACTGCAGGGTGTAGGCACTGAAGCTGAGGCCTGCACTTCTCAACTGACTCTCTCAGCCATTAGACTCATTCATGCTCTTATATGCTAGACTTTTACATGGGTATTATCAGCCCAGTGTCTCAGTATTGGCAAGAAGATGCTCTCTACCACCTAAAATTCTTTTATAGCCTGGTGTTTTGGGCACGTTCCTGAGAAGAGGCAGGTGCAGCCTTGAATCCCTTCAGCACAGAGCTCTGTTGCAGGTGAATGGTGTGAGTATCTGCTCTTTGCACACAAGATTGCCTCACCTTCTGTTCAGATCCCTCTTTCCAAGGTGAAGAGAGACAAAGAAATACCTCTCAGGTGCACAGGGGGAATTAGGTCTGATTTTTGTGGCTTGCTCTATCACAGTTGATGCTCTGAACAGCACCATAACACTTCAAGAGCTCGTGAACTTGATTTGGAGTCTCACTTTTTCCCTTCCTAGTGTGCCTCAGACACATGCTGAATGCAATGAAGCTGTTACAGCCACAGCCCTTTCTGGTGTGGGGCTCTGAGCGTTCAGCACAGACCTGCCAAGATGGGGGTCAGTGCAGGCAATGAGGAATTAGGGTCCTTATCCCTAGATGGCTTTGCCTGCCTGTGGGCTCTGCACATGGGGAATACGTGAGCTCTGGGGACCGTCATCTTAAACATGCTATGGGCTTTCTGGTATTTGACCTTTGTGCCTGCCCTCCTTCTGCACATTTGCTGAAGAGCCTATGAAATATCTGGCTTCAGCTGAGGAAAAACTCAATGTTTTTGTTTGGATAGTACCTCCCGAGGAACGGATACTTGGAGCCAGCCAGTCCAGTGAGTTTAATGTCTAATGGCATCGGAAAGCTGTGTGGGTTTAATCCTGCCTACGTGATTGTTATTAAGACCGCATTGTGCCTGTTGTAGTCTTGGGTTTTGGACACACGTCAGCATCTAGTTGAGGAGCTGACTTCTCCAAACTCGCTCTCTGTTATGTTTTACCACTCTCAGCTTTGCTGTTTTGCCTGTTACCCCATATACTCCCCCATCTAGTTGAGTTAAATTAAACTGCATATTACTGGAAATACATTAGAAAACAATCTCACTGCAGCTCAGCTGACAGCAGAAAGGGAGCTGGAGCCGCTGGGATATTTACAGCTCCTGCAAGGGGCAAGACAAATCCCTTACTTGTGTGTTAAGAAAGCTTTGCATGTTGCTTTAAAATGTGACCAAAAAACCTTTGGGCTAAATATCAACCTCTTTTGCCCGGTTAGAGAAGAGGGAAAATCTTATGTAATAGATTCTATATAAATGATTGTATATAAATATCTCAAGACAGGGAATGAGGAGGAGGGGGCTGGCCTCTTCTCAGTGGTGGCCAGTGATAGAACTAGGGGAAACGGCCACAAATTGAGGCACCAAAAGTTCCACAGGAACTTGAGGAAGAATTTCTTAACAGTGAGGGTGACAGAGCCCTGGAACAGGCTGCCCAGAGAGGTGGTGGAGTCTCCTTCTCTGGAGATCTTCAAAACCCGCCTGGACATCACCCTGTGCCACATGCTCTAGGGGACCCTGTGCGCGCAGGGGGGTTGGTCTAGATGACCTCTACAGGTCCCTTCCAACCCTAGCCATTCTATGAGTCTATGATTCTATGATTCTATGATTCTATGATTCTTAGTTATTGGTTATCTCTGTCACTGCTGCCCATAATGATGTGGACAGAAGAACTATTTATACAGAGAAATTAGAGCATGAACACCTATTGTGGGTCTCACATTTTAGATTTCTCTTTTCTTTGCAGTATTTCATAGGGACTAACATTTGCCACAGCTGTGTGAGTGTGTGTGTGTAAGTAAAGCACTCAGCCCACAGGGCTCCATCACAACTTTCAGGCTTTGAAAATCTCTCTTCTATCAGCAATGATAGCAAACAGAAGGCTCAACCATCCTGATTAATTAATCCCCATACAGCACCTCCTAGCAACCAAAAGTTGTTTTTCTAACACTTCTTGCTGAGGCTTGTAAGAGCATAACTCAACCACACGGGAATGCACTATCTCATTCTTATGAGCTCAGAAGTCTTTAAAGGAAACGTTACCTACCCAGATGCTTTCTCTGAGAGGCCATCGGCGGCTGGACAGACCGGATGACCATCGGACACACTAGTCACAGCGGCAGAAAGAGTCTCATGCCAAAGTATGTATTTACAGCTACCAACTCTCTCAAAAGGCTGACGGAGCCACGGGGCTAGACCATGACTCCGCGTTTCCACTACAGCAAAGCATAAGCAGTTGCAGTGCACAAAATTAGTACCTTTCTAGAAATCATTATACACTGAACTTCCATCAAGACACAAAGTGTTGATTCTGACTCCCTAGTGCACCCGTTGCAACAGCTGTAGCAATGAAGTTTCCCAAATCTAACTGCAAGCACAGCATGGCACCACACCACTAAATCTGCCTTCCACAGTGTTATAGTAAAACTCTGCTTGACTTGGCATTGACACGTTATTATGCCATCACTTAAGTGCGTATGCAAATTTGGGTGTTTGGGTGCATTTTTACTAGAAAATCTTAGCTAAGCAAAGCTAACAGTGAGAATGATCTCAGGCGTCTGTAAATGTGAGCAGAAGTGTAGCTGGCTTCCAATGTTTGCACTTGAGAAAAACCAGGAGACTCTGCAATCAATTTGATTGATTCACCTAGAGAAACTAATTTACATATAAATGCATATCCACCTGCTGTGTTTTACCAGCTACAGGAGGCCAGGGTATATGCTCTTTGCTGAAGTCAATTAACTAGAGAAGAAAATGATATCATAATTAATTAATATTTAACGCTCTGTCACAGGGAAACCCTAGAACTGTGCTTATAACTAGTGAAATTCCCAGGAAATAAGGCTAGATGCAAAAGGAGACCACTTGGGATTATGGCCCCTGCCTGGAGTCACATAAATTGCTCGTGATGGACAGGGCTGACACTTAAGCTGCAAATTAGCTCTGCTAACGCTGAGCACATGAAGAGGAGCCCCTGGAGTCTGCACTGACGGTACCAGTGACTCCAGGTTTCTGTTTCAATCCTTGGAACTGATTTTTTTGCAGACTGAGTTTTAACTTTGTGTTTTAGCAGAGTTAGGTGTATTCCATTTTTGTTTTCTCTGGGAGTATCAGAACAACCGTCACAGGTAGAGCGGGATTCCCAGCGGCTCTTTCCCAATGGAAGAGCAGCATATGCTGAGCATAACTTCAGATTCTCCTTCCTACCTCCTGGCTTTTGCTTCCTGAGCTGTTTTCCTGTATTTGACCCATGTTCAAAGGGCAGTAAACTGCAGCATGCAGCCTCTTCTCAGGTGAGCCTAACACCGCTTGGAGAGAAAGGCTCCCACTGCGGGTGCTCTGCGGGGCCTCAGTGGGAGCCCCTGGCCAGTTCAGCTCCTGCAGGGCCCAGCAGGATCTTGGAGAGGAGAAGGATGGCTCAGCAGAGCCTCCCTTCCCCAGCTGCAGAATACCACAGTGTCTTGTTTCTGGGCAAAGCACAACAGCAGCTTTTGCTAATAATAACCTCAACTATGGATTTCTGGTCACCAGAAGTTATTTTCCAGGAACTCTGCAGTGTGAAACAGAGAAATTTGTGCCTACCTCTCTGCTAGTAGACAGCTTTTGGTGACACATGTTTCCCTGAATTTTGCTAGATTTTTCTCTAACGGTTTTCTTGGATGGTGCTTTCTTGTTTCTTAGAAATGCATTTCAAACAGGTCACCCAACTGCAATCACCTCAGCTAGGGTTGGTTGGTCTGCTCTAACAGAAATAGCACAACTGAGCACTTTTAGGATACGATGACACCTAAGCGTAAGGGAAAAGCAACTGGAGAACGCCAGACTTGCTTGAACCGGCCCTGAGCATGTTCATGATTCGGAAAAAACAATGGGCCAAGCTCGGGGCATTGTTCCGCTCGCGCCGTTCCTGCTCAAGGATTTCAGGAGAAGCATGGCCTGGAAGAGATTTTGTGTGTGGTCCTGAGATTTTATTGCCTAATTGTAATGGAGTAAGAACTAATTCCATCCCGCAGGATTTTGGATATCCCAAAGAAAAGCCAAGATCCTGGTCCCGGGTATGATGACGCCATGTGGCCAAATTTGGCAGTGGATAGAACTGGGACCTTCCGTGGTCTTAGCCACCACTCAGGGCATGTCTCAAGGTTATAAGGAGTTATAACGCAGCAAACCCTTTGAACTATTACCAGGCATTGTAATTCAGAGAAGCCCTCAGGCTGACTGAAGTTGCTGACGAGAACCCACTTTCTTCTCTGAGCCCTGGAGCTGAAGCGGACACAGCAGAGCTCTGCGGTTGCTCCCGTCTCTCCCTCCTCACTCCTTGGCTTGCCTTGGACAAGCACCAGCCTGAGCCGGGCCTGCCAAGACACTTTGAGACTCAGCGTTACAGCCCCAAACCCTTACCCTCATGTGGGACCCCTGCCCTCCGTTAGGTACATGGGCGCTCTGTGACGTTTAGGCAGAGCTGAGTACCTAAAGCCAGGACCCACAGATATCCAGAGCATTAGGGGAAAGATGCTAGAGCGTGCGCAGCTTGTGGACCTCCCGGGGGGTGGTCATAATGGCCAAGCTTTAGGAAATCTAATGTAGACCTGAGGTGTTCAGACTTCAGGTATTTCCCAGAAGACACTGCAGTGACAGGGGGATTCTAGATGCCCACGTGCTTTTGGCGGCGCTTGGGCAACACTGAGGCAATGGGACACGTTAGCCTGCATGGAGCTGCGCTTGCTCTCACACACCCACAACAGGCTGCCGACCGCAGCTACGATTAACAGCCATGGTCTTTCACATCACTTGTAAAACCACGTGGCCCTCTTCACTGAAAGGTCTAATCACATCATAACAACTCCTTTGTGGCAGAGCTGTTCACCAGACCAACGTTTACCTCATTGGTTCCAATACAGAAAAACGGCAATGGTGCCTTATTCCTGCCTGGAACAGCAGTGCACTTCACACAAGGTCTCCCACAAGGTAAGTCTCCTTTCCGGCCTCAAGCACTCCTGACGCTTGGCAGGACAACGGTCCTATGGCATCTTTACCTTTGAGGGCTCCCTTTAACACCCACGCTGTAGGGCAGGGCTACATGTTCCCTCATGAAGGCCTTTGCAGTCTTCCTACATCCTGCTGCAAGTCCCTTAACGCGGCGCAGGGCGGATGAGCAGTACTGTGAGCAGCTGCTGCCACCCTCAGGTCACTGTGGCACAAAGACTCCCCTTCAGCTTTCACTGACTCTTGTCCCTAAAACACACAGCTGTGGGCAAACCCAGCAAAGTCATCAACCAAAACGGCTTTCGCGCCTTACTGGCACGATGGCGTTGCTGGCCAGGGATGAATCAACCTCCTTTCACCTCGAATGTGCTGTGGATCAGAGCAGATGCGAGGGGCCTGGCAGGTCCACAGTCCCACCACACGGCTGAGCCGGTTTCCTGGAGCTGTCCCGAGTGCAGAATCGGGGCCGCGGTGCGTGCCTGTGGCTGGGGAGAAGCACGGCTTTCCTCACGGTGCCCCGTGCCTCGACGCGCTCAACCCAAGCCCTCCGAACCGGGAACACCTGGGCTGCCGGCCAGCCGCCTGCACCAGCCTCGCAGGGACAGGAAGCTCAAAACAAGCCGGGGCTCTTGGAAGTGTGTTAGCTGCAAGGGCTGGAACAGCGAGAGGGAAACTGGAAAACGGAGCTGAAGAGCGGGATGGCCTAATGCTGCCTGCATTCCCCAGCTCCAACCCCGCAGGTAAATCCGCAGGTGAATTACACACCTCCCGTCACTCTCCTCTTCCCAGCAGCAGGAGTGTGTTTACAGTTAGACTCACAGCTGCGCTGAAGACCATGCTTGTGCCACGCCATCTTCTCTGCTCTTTTAGCAAGTGTTTTCCTTGCATTCATACCCCCACACAGCAGGGCTGCCTCGACCTACCCCAGCTGAGAAGCCTAGGGCTGGCACGCGCAAAAAGAGAGGGCGACGGGGCAAGTTCCGAGCTGCTGCTCTGCAGGCGGCCGGTGCCGTCCTTGGCTCCAGGCGCTGTGGAGCCGGGCTGGGCTCAGCCCCACAGACTGGTCTTCTGAACACGCATTGGTACCCACGGCCGCTGCTTTGCTGGTTAAACACTAATCCAAAGGTGGGCGAAATCGTCATTCCCATCACCCTCCTGCTCCACCTGTGATCCTTCCAGCTCTGTGATACTTCTGTAATTCTCCTCCAAAACAAAAAAAAAAGAAAAAAAAAAAGAAAAAAGAAAACCCTTAGTTGTCTGGAGTCCGCTTCTTACCGGTGCATACAAACACACATCTAAATAAACCAAGTCTTGAGAAAGACTTTGTGTCCTCCTTGACTCCATACACTTAAGGACATTGCTAACAGTGAGGGGTTTTCTTAGAAACTTGTTCTCAGTGATTAGAATTACTTTTGTTTTTGAGTTTTACAGTTTACTTTTATCTCTAATTTTTATTTCTAATTTTTATATTTCTAATTTTTCTATGCAAGAACAGAAGGACTCATATCCAGTCAGAATTTCTCCTTCTGCAGTTAGTTAGCAACTCTTGTCCCTCTTGCAGCCCAACCCCGACAAAAGGCTAGATTTAGATCATCTTCTCTATAATCCATAGGCCAGACCATGCACCTGTGCATCTGACTACTGCACACAATCAGATTAATTTATCTTCATACCATTACTAACAGCTGAGGAGGGAGTTATTAATCATACCAGGGCGATGGAGGAGAGAGACACACAGGATGTATGTCAAAGACATCCACTAATTCAGAATGCCCCTTTGGAGGCAAGTGGAGCAGACTTCATAATAGAAAGCACAAATTCAGTTCCATAATTCAGTTCACACCAGTTGCTAAACTTCTTTTGCCAGTGAGACTGAAAGTTGCAGGAAAACAAGAAAAAGAAAGCAGCAGTTCTCTCAGACAACTTTGATTTTAATGGCTTGCTCTGACATACAACCAAAAAGCCCCAGCCCCCTTGGGTTGTTGTTAGCTGCCTTAACCTGTGACCCTCTTTCTTCCTCTTGCAACTCTCTGCTTCATTCATCACATACTTTCAGACTGAAGCAACAACAGTTCTACAATGACCTTCATTATTGAACAGATTTTTCTCCCAGATCACTGCCCACCCTTGTAGCCAAATGAGGCAAGAAAACAGACTTAAGTGTTCATGCAGGACTTACTGTGATGTACATTTACAAGGCCATGAGAAAACCACAACACAACTGTTGCAGCTGGCAAAAATAGTATTTTGAGAGTCTCTGTTGCAATGAAGGTTGTAAATATTTTCATCTGGATCATGCTATCAAATCACAAGCAAAGAGAGTTCAGGGACTCTGTAAAAGCTCATAGCTGAGAGGAAACAATCATGTTATCGATGACTTCATAATTTGGTGGGAAAGGGAAAATGATGACACTCAGGAACCACAGAGTCCATTACTGAAGAAGAGCATTCTCACTTCTTTTTGGTGGTGGTATCTGGTTCCCTCTTTCGGTTCTTCACTGCCATATCCCCACCCCTCCTGCTCACGCAGCAGGGCCTGGCCTTCCCTGGCTTCTCTGCTGGACTCTACCCCCATCTCAGCCTTTGCCTCTCCAGTGTCAGCCCTCCCTCCTACCTGGCTGTCTTCTTGTTCCCCTAAGTTCCCTCCACTTCCCTTTCTCCATCTGCCCACTCCTGACTGTACCATTTCCCCTATCCCATACCACCACCTCCTGGGGTCTGGTTTTACTGCTGTGAATTTCCTCCTCGCCTCAAGGCTGGTGGGATGTTGGTAGGGTGATTTAACACACGCAGAGGAGACACTTCCATGGTGCCAGCTGCTGTATTTGGACCCTACCCAGCAGAGAACAACTGAAAGCAAGAATTACAGAAATAATCTCTCAAAATAACTCCAGACCTTTGGGTCAGACATGAGTTGCTCTGTGGATGTGGTGTATGGGTTTTCAGTCTATGATCAGCACGGGTTGATCACAGGTAAAAGCTGAGAGAATGCAGCCTGCCCAAATTAGTAGACTCTAGCAGTTGTGAGCCTCACACCAGGCCAATGTGGAAGGAATTGGAAGATATTTTAGCAGCTCAGAAGAAGGAACTCTTTACCATACACATCCTAATGCCTTTTTTTTCCTTGCAGATTTATAAACTTCACTACATTGGTAGAGATTTTAAGAGGAATAGTGGTGCAGATTCTAAGGGAAAAATAGTCTAATACAGAAGCTGTGCCTGTTCCTCTTATCTGTTCCATCTCTCTTTTAAGTCCTAATATGTCAGCAGGAAGGCATTTCAGCAGAAAGGTTTCAAGTTCTGGAATACAGACAAAGCAATTTTCTCCTGCCCACCTTCCTGGGCATCTATCAGCCATCTCTTCAGAAGCCTTCAGCTTAACACACACATATATCATTCAGGCAGCAGAAAATAATGGGGAAAAATCTAGTTCAAACATGAAAAGTTTCAAAGTATGAAGCAAATGAAAATGTGCTCTCAGGCAGGAAGGATAGGGAAGCTTTAGTGATAAAAGGTACTGCTGAGCCTCCTGACATTCGTAGTTAATCTGTCAAATTTGTAATTGGTGGCAATTTTGCAGCAAGCCACAAGGTTTCATCTCCTTAACTCAATGACCTTCACATCCAATCCAGATCCTCTGCAAGGTTTGTGGGTAAACTCGACCCATGAATGAAACTCTGTTGTCTTAATGAAGCTCTGTCCAAACCTGTGTGTTAAAACCAGGCATGAGATAGGATGAAAACCTCAGCAAAGGCAACAGGTTCCAGCTGGAGGGAGGAAATTTCAGGTTGCCCTTTTTAGTCTTTAGCAAGCCCCAGCCTTCAAACAGAACCCTGAGAAGTGAAAGGTCATGGTGGAGTTTGTTGTATTTGACATAATTCACACTACGGAAAACTGAAACCAGGCTCAAGGCAGGCGTAACACAGAGGAAAGACTGACCTTGGATTAACTGACAGAAATTTTAAAAAAAAGAAACCTAGTTTGTAGGGGCACAGGTCCCAGTGACTGACATCTTCCTGTTTGGAAGGAAATGAATTAGAAGAGAAAGAAGAGCATATGTTATCTAGGGGGTGAAAATTAAACTAAGCAAACAAAAGCACATGAGGAGAACTCCAGCTGACATCAAGGGAGAAGAGACTGGAAGAAGCAAGGCAGCTGATACTTATAAATAGACATACAGATTTCAACATACTGGTGACAGATTTCAACATATTGATGCCTATACGATGGGTGAAAGATAGTAGCAACCAACATATCTACCCAGGGAAGTTGCTAGTAAAATACCCTTAAGGGGGCTATAGTGATCCACATTACTTATCCAAATCCAGATTCTGTGACGCTTCCTGCCATGTACTCCTTTTAGAGTGACGTACTGCATCATACGTTATGAATTCTGTATGTCCAGGAAGTTCTGTCTAGGCTTTTATGAGACCAGTCTAGCTTGCTAAAAAGAGATTTCAATTCTGTTCATTCTTCATTTACTGTATAAAGCCCAAAGTGGTTTTCCTCAGTGTTTTGTGTAGCCTTCCCACATCTTCTAGCCACAAGCACATTAGTTAAGCCACACATAAACAACCATGATTTACATCAAGTTTTCATTCAGTGGAAAGCACATGAAAGAACTACTTTCCTTTTGTGTGCCTGCAAGGCCTGGAATCTCCCTTTGCAAATTCCTGCTGGTAACCCCAGGCAGTTGAAGAAGTTTGTTCCATATCTGGCATTTTAAGAAATTCCTGTGAGCTTATTCCATTACAGAATCATTCAGTCACCATTTGGCACCCTTTCTGCAGCAGATGACAAGTCAGAGAACTTGATGAGTTCTGAAGAAGGCAGACCTTTAATTAGACTTGGTATCAGCCTCTTGCGATAATGCAAAATATATCTGTTGCAGCTATCATAAAAACTTGTATGACACCTGAAACTGTACAGTTTGTTGACAAAATTGAATATAATCTGGAATGCTAGTCCACAAGCGAATAACAACATGAGATCATCATCTGAATTAAAAAAAAAAAGAAAGGAAAATAAGAAAGAATGTGCCAGTATGTGTAAAAATTGATTCAACACAAACAGTCATATGAAATTGGTTAATAAAACTTGATGTTTCACTACGAAACCCCTTTCTGCTTTTCAAAAGCAGGGTAGTTGTAAATCCAGAACGCACAGTACGCTTGCCTCTTGGCAGCATGCCCTGCGCCAGAATAACAGAACTCCTCTAAAGCTCCCAGCCGCAAGGCACTGATTGCTGAATCCGAGGGCTGGCCAGCAACGCTCCTCGCCCAGCGGATTCAGAGCTCGGAAGGTGCCAGTCAAAGGTTGTTACTCAGTGTGAGTTTCCTCCAACATCCCTAGACTGCAGTTCAGGGAGATGCCAATTCTCGACTCGATAACCCCAGACTTTCACATCTGCAGCAGCGCGGGTCTCTCTAGCCAGCACTGCTGTCTCATACACACACTGACTCCGTAGCACTGATAGATGCCCATCACTAATGGGCAACCTCTGCTTATCATTTGTTGAATGTTGCCTGCCACTATGCTCTCTGTTGCTCTGTTTTCCCTTGTGGCACTCAAGCAGCCACCGCTTCAGAGCTACCGCAAGGTGTGCCTCATGCTTTGGGGTAGATCCGGGTGAAGGACCATGAACCAGATGAAACTTTGTATCTAGTAATCCTTGAATCTTTCCATCTTGAAACTAGTGAAAACTAGAATAGGCAGCCAAGGACATTAGCTAACACCTCATATTTCAAGCACAGCACTAGGACACAGCTATGGCTTTGACATCCATGACCTCTCCCCTTTTACAGAGCAGGGGGTAGGACACTTTTTGGGGAGACTTTTTTTGATTTTGGGGACTAAGCAATGCAAACCCATAATGCTTATGCCTTCCACTTCCAGCAATAAACCCCCAAGCCACCTGAGAAGATCTGCTAGGACCTTACATTTGCCTTTCAGCACCAGTCACCTTCCTCACTCTCCAAGGTTCTAGACACATTTAAAAGACCTTATAGAGACTTGAAATCCTCGACATCAGTGAACAACCATATTAGGGTAAAATGACCATTTTAGGATAAAACCACCATGAGGCCTTTGTTGAGCGGAAGACTTTCACCTACAGGTGGAGAAAGTCAAATCTCTTTATGTTGCATCCTGTATGAATATATTGCTTATACTATGATTATGTCAGCAGGACGGGCTCATAGTCTAATTTTGCAGGCTTTTGTAGAATACTGTGGGAGGATCATAGATGGCAAAATAAATTTGAGCCTGTAGACAAGCTTCCTGTGTCTTCCAGACCTGTTCTTCCAGTGGGAACTCACATTTTCCAGGAGACACCAAATTTCAGAGTCAGAGCTTCAACCCACATCATGGGTAACATCATATGCAATATGATCATTTGGATCCTATTGTCTTCCCTGAGCAACTAAGAAGCACATACATGCTGCAGTCATGCCCAGAAGTCTGGAAGGCTTAAAGAGGGGTGTACGTTTGCCTGGCTGGGTGCATGCTGGAGGGCTGTCCCCCATGCCTCCCACTAAGCATAGCCGTGTTGGACTTGCCACCAGAGTTGTAGTGCGACACGGCACAGCAGGGCACAGAAGGGAATCAGATCGAAGCAGTAATTGGCATTGCGTGTGTTTGTAGCTTTGGGCTTCTTAACACTCAGATGACCTTACTTAGTGCTATACCTCATTCCCTCCTAACTGTCACAAAGAATCTCCCCCAGAACTTGTCCTGAGCCTAGATCATGTTCACACATACACGTGTCTGGAGTTCATTTCCTCTGACTCCCAAGAGATGAATGGTGATCCAGCAACAACTTTTTTATTTTTTTCAAGCTGGCAAAAATAAAGCTACCCTGCAGGTCAAGCAGTAACAGGGCTTCTCTGCCAGACCTGCGTTCTGGTAGTAAGCAGGTACAGTTCTGTGTGGACCAGTGCACGAGGCCACAGCAGGTAGGGTTGTCTGAGGGCAGACACCAACACGAGTTCAGAAGGCCTGCAGAGATGTCCCTGAAGGGCATCTGCCTCGGGCACAGAAGATGCAACACAGTCTGGTTTGGGCCCTGAAGCAAACACTCCTGTTTCATGTTCAAGGTCCCACAACGGTGGTTCCACTTGTTTTGTTCCAAACCAAAGAGAACCAGTGTGCATATTAAGTGGCACTGGATGGGCTGATGGACCAAGACTCCATCAGCAAAACAGCAACAGAACCATACGAGGATCCTCTATTTCATGTGCAAGAAATCACATATGAAATGAGCAAAGTGGAGAACAGAGAATGCTGGCCTGCTTCCTACAACCACCAATAAGAGCAGAAGTTTTAGAAAGTTTTGGCCAGCACAGATCCAAGTATTATTGGTCTCAGGTTATTATTAATTACATTAATTAATTTAAAGATTGGCTAGAATCTGGCCTTAATTTACATAGACACAGGCAATTTTTTACCTATGTTAATTAAAATAAGTTGTGGGAACTGTAAGACATCTCACAGCTTTTGTCAAACAGAAAACGGTTTGCACAACAGCACGCTCAACAGGCTCCATCCACCAAGCTCCATCGCATACAGGGTGAAGAACAGGCGCTTTGTAACAGCTTAAATTTTAAAGAATTAAACTCTATCAACAGTAATACGCTGGTGAAGACATTAATGCTTGTGGTATTTCTGAAAATTATCCAATCTTTTGTTCTTCTGAGGCTTTCAAACTTTTGCACCTTCACAGGCAGAAGGAAAATATAGTCATAATAAAAGTATGCAATAAAGGTGTGTGTTGAAGAAAAAATGTCCTTGTACGGAGCTAGTTAAAAATGAGGTAAGTCTACGCTCTAACCCTGAGGAATGAAATATGTTTATTTTCCCAAGTTAAAACAACAAAAGAATTTCTTAAGATTTTGACATAATATTAAGCTGTGGTCTCAGAATTTTGAACCTCAGCGGCTTTTACTCCTTGTTTCATTAAATCTTAATTCCAAGGGAACAAATGGCTATCTTGTCATATAGGTGAAGCTATGCAGATCTACAACCTAGTTGTCAAAACATAACTCCAGTCAGACCCTTGCAAACTGCAGGTATACCTATGTATGCGCCACTGCCTAATCTGTCTTATAAAGACTGGCTGAAGAGTTGCCAGCTTGGCATTTACAAGTAACAAAACATTATGATCAAGTGGAAACTGAAAACAAAAACAACAACAAAAAAAACCACACAGAGAAAACAGATATGTGAATATGTACAACAATCTTTCTAAATATGATACCAAAATTTATAAATTTGCATTATAATTATAAAAATTAGCAATTAACTTTGTAAAAGTTGTAACCTTATATAAACATCAATATAACATTTGCACAGAAACCTCATCAGAAAGACACAAAATTGAATTTGGCAAAAAGAACAAAAGGTAACCACATAACGTTTGCTTACTATATCTTGGAGGAGGATGGTGAAAATGTGTGTATTTCACAAATTTCCCTGTAGTTTAAGTTTTATTAGGTAGAAGAAGTTGGACTAGTTACATTCTGGAAAATGAAGGAAACGTTCTCCTTTACCCTTTCAAGGAAAGGATCATCTAGAGTCTGATATTGCCCAGAGAAATGTTTCCATTGCATCAACTGTGACATAGACAGTGGTTTCTTCCCATGATTTTGTCCAAGCTGGCAACCTCTCAACACAGAAGGTTTTTCTGAGGAAGGATCTGAAAAATGACACAGCAGAGTAATCAGAGAAAACTGAGACAGAAAATTCTTGGTCTGAATCAATAAGCCAGTTGGTGATAACGAATGAGGGGAAAATAGAACAGTAAGTGTAATCCTTCTATGTCAATGAAAACCAAACATATGTATCCACAGCCAGAGCAAAAAGGCTGTTTTTTGCTCATTGATTGAGTTTATCAAAACCACCATATGCTAGCATAAAGACAAATCCTTTTATAAATAGATGAAAAAAGGAAATGCCTTATCTGGCAATTTCCCCTGTGCTCTCTTCCTAATTCTGTGACATTTTGGCTGCCTGCATTCTTTAAGTAATTCTGAGTATGGAAGGATGCTGCAGCAAATCTCATGCTGGCTTCTGTTTCCTCCCGGAGGAGCATTCCAATCGGCTAAGAATAGTTTGGATAACTGACTATCTCATCGGCTCAGGACACCAGAGGTTGATCTCTACTGCACTTTGTATATCCTGGTTATACCAAATTATTCAGCAATATATTGAATATAATCTTTGTCACAGTAAGGACAGGACTATTTCCTGTGAAGCACAAATTCACTTTGCACAAAGGATTCCTGAGCCCCAAGCAATACCAGGTCATTACAGAGTGCCTTGTGTTTTGCTAACTTCATGATTCATCTCATACACGTGAAAAAAGAAAAAAAAAAGTTGGGATGTACAAAATTGCATCACTGTCGCTACTGGTTTAAAACATGGAGCCAAATATTTTCATAGCAGCACTCCCTAGGAAAGATCAGCGCTATGAGCTGCATGATGACTCACGGCTTTCTTGAGATTTTGAAACTTTTACCTGGAAAGCCCATAAAGACTTAAACACATAACATTTCCCCTTAACTAAAGTACGATGCACATTTGTGCTACGCTTGATACATCTTTTTTCATTGTCCAGAAGAAAATTTTGGATATATGCACTTCTCAAGTCTTTAGGGATTCTACATTCTTAACTCCATAAACCAATCCTTGGTGAACTAAAATAATTGGCTTTCCGCTCTGTACCTCATCTGTAAACCACAACAGCAAACAACTCATCTGCAATATCCAGGCAGTTGCTTCATTTGGAGAGTTCTGTGATCTGCTAAAGATGCCCTCAGTATGAATGGGCAGCAGGACCTTTATCAAGAATATCCAGTGTCACTGGTAGGTCTAACAGAGACTCCAGAGCTAAGACAATTAGGTCTTAAATTCATTTTAAGCTCAGACGTTGTGCAGCCTGTAGGATGCTGTTTCATTCCTCTTCAGTTTATGCTGTGAATCATGACTGCTGGAACGCGGCATTCCGAGGGGATCACACTGAGGACAACCACTCACAACAACGTGACTAGGGAACTGCTGAGTCAGCTACTTGCTCTTCAGGAAGCCAGATGTTCCCCTGCTCTTTTCCACTAATTACATTTAAGAATAACTGTCAATTTTTTTCTCGATTTACCCCCACAAAGGGCCTCTAGGACTCTACACTAGGGCCAAGCCATGATTACACTCTGATTACTCACTGCCCGCAAGCCCAAGAGGCTGAAGCCTCAAGAAACTTCTTGAGGCTTTTCATAGCATAAGAAAAGCAATCAAGTGCAAAAAAACAATTGAAAAATGCTAAATAAAGTTATATGCACTAGCGTTCACCACAGAAGTAATGTTACAACATTGTTAGCATTCAACAGAAGAAGGTGCCTTTTCCACACAGATTTGTAATAGTGCCTAACTGGAAGTGGCCCTATTTTAGAACAGATATATATTTCCCTATGTAAAATCAGGAGGTGCACCATTAAAGAAGGATACAAAGACATTTAATGGAGAAATATTTAGAGAAAAAAAAATCAAGCAAAATAGTAACACTGGGTCTATTTTACTTAATTCCTTATTTGTGTCTGATGAGAAAATGAACACCCTGTTGGCTATTTAATTAGCTCTTTTTACAGTGATATCTTACTATGTCATTTTATCATGGTTTTACTGTGACATTTAGAAGATATCAATATTTGCACTTCATTATCACATCTGCAAGTATTGCATGTGGATATTTCATGCTCAAAGGAAAGAAATATATCAGGAAAACAGACGCTCTTTCCTTTGAGAAATTGGATGAGCTATAAAAACTAGAATGGATTGTAATGGGTTGTAATCATAACTTAAACAATGTCATTTTTTTTTTAAATAATCTTTCTTCTTACTAAAACTTACATATAACATGGTATTGACACAATTCTGCCATGCAGAAAGATCCAAGAGAGTCACATTCCCACAAAAAGGATAGATGCAAATATCTACAACTTGTATTTATGACTGCTAGGTATCTTCCAGAATTTCTCAAATTCTCAAATTTCTCTAAACATCCTGCATCAACATTAGCTAATAATTACGAAATGACTTATTCAGATATTTGGCACATTATTATCCAGATCTTCACCTGGTACTTGCAGGTGCAGCTTTCTGTAGGTGAAATGCTTTTAAACTAACTTGTAGTATTCTTTTTTTTAAATCAATACTCATTATTGTCCTTGAATAACTAAAACAAAAATACTACTAGTCCTGCTCGCCATAGCCAGAAAAATACAGGGAATTAAGAGATGGAATATATGCCCCGTTTATAACTGCAACGAATGAATTTCTTCTCCTCTTCATCTTGTGAAGGAGTCTCCTATGGATTAGAAAAATTGGGTAGTATCTGGAAGATCTCACAAAGAATTTCATTACTTTAATCCTATTTTCCTGGGAGTCAGAGTTTTCTCCACTGACAGGCCATATACTGAAAATGGATACTCTTCCTCAGCAACAACTAGAGATAATGAAATAGAAACTCACTTTGATGGTCTTTCTTTCCCATACAATTGCACTCAAGCAAGTCGTGGGTAACACAGCTGGAATCTTCATGAAGTGTAAAGAGATTTCTAAGCTCCTCAACAGAAAAGTGGATGTGTTCAGATGTCTTGGAAAGGTCTACAACAGCCCCAGAAAGGTCTTGCTTGCTGATCTGTCTTTGATAAATCTTCTCTTCTATTGAGCCTGTATTGAAAAACAGGAGATGCACAGGGTTCATTTTTGGCCAATATCTCTCAAAGTGATAAGTCAAATCCATTTGTTTTGTAATGAGACTCATCGGCAATACTAAAATATTATTTTTAATTATTAAAACAACAGCAAAGCAAAGACAAATGAATCAATGTGATATTTTTATTTTAAATCAATTCCAAATTAATATGTATATGTGTGTATATTTATCTATAAAGAATGAATGATTTCAAAAAACATTCATTCTTTTTTCTTTACGGACAAAATGACAGTTGCTATTCTCCCTCCAGAATATGTCTCAACAACAACTCCAACCTGTGGTTAGCAGTCTGTAGATGCATACAGTATGTTTCTGACCATCTCTCCACACCCTGGCCATTGCCTACAGAAAGAAAAAAGATTAAGGTTTTTGACAGGCAGCTCTACAGTCGTATGTTCAACATCAAATTACCAGCTCTGCTAGCTCATTCCTAAGGATGTTGCCAATGAAGCATTCCTTAACAATCGTCTTTGATTGTTTTATAATAGCATCCTGGTATTAAATGTAAATAATTTCTAAGGTATAACTTACTTCCTAACATATATGCTCCTCTTTCTTTGTATGTAAAACTAGGGGTTTCATTTTCTTGCTGCCAGTAATTCTCTCTTTATATTTGCTAAGAATTAATAACAGTTTAGTATCTCATAGGAATATTCATCATTCTCTTCTCCAAAAACATTTTTTCCATAATACATCTTTTAAAATGAATTTCCATTTCTAATAAAATAGTAAAATTAGTGCTTTGCACACCCCTTAAATCTTAAACAAACAAAAAACTGAGAGAGTACAAGGATAGGATTTTTGTTAAATACATATTTGGTACAGGTACTCAGCATGGCATGCAGTTACTTGGCAAACTCAAGCAATTTTGACTGCGTTACCATCTCTGCTTCAAGCAAGGAGACAAGTGACCACACGAGGATACTGACTCACACTTGAAACAGGAGTAAAGCCAAGAACCGGAGCTTACTTCAGGTGTTAAGCACTTAGCATTGCCATATAATCAGAGTTTCTTACTGTGCTTATATGAAGATATTTTTTAAACTGTTATTGTTAAGAAGCATTTTAACCAAGCATTCTTACACCAGCTAAATAATCCCTTCAGATCTAAAGGCTCATTACAGGAACAGTATGTCACTTGGCTTTATTTTCTTTCTTTTAGCATGTATGCCACATGATTTCTCATTCTCTTAATTCTCGTAGGGACCTCTCCCTTTTACTCAAGCATGACAGGGTGGTTTTTCTCCCCCTTAGCAACACTAGCAGCACAATCTAAGCGTAATTTATTTTTCTTTTTAGAAAACAAATGCCTTCTAGTTAACAGGTAATCAAGAGACACATGACTAACTTCTTGAAGGAAACCAGAAATAACTGCCAGAGGGCTTCTAATGATATCAGTATATACAACTGAGAGAAACGTTCCTCAGCTAGAGCTTTCCTCCAATATTACGTGCGTCTCAATGCAATGGAATGATAACCAAGTAGCAATAAGACATGTAAAGTCAGACATGTCAGCATGCATCAGAAATTCATGTGATGCCCATCCCAACCCATGGGTGCACAGTTGTATCAGACCTGAATATCTGTAGCTGGATTCCAGTCGATATCATACAGGATCAGATGAGATGCTCCAACTAGATTCAGTCCTACCCCGCCAGCCTTTGAACTCAGCAAAAAGACAAATGCTGGGCTGAATTTATTATTAAAACTATCAACAATCTGTTGCCTCTGGGAGACAGGAGTATGTCCATCAAGTCTAGTGTAAGAGTATCCATAAAGTTTGCAAGTTTCTTGTAGTATATTCAGTGTCTGAGTGTAATTGGAGACCAGCACAACCCTGTCAAAAAGGAAAAAAAATTATCTTGCTATCTCTGTA
Source organism: Eudromia elegans (assembly GCA_003342815.1). Classification (NCBI taxonomy): domain Eukaryota; kingdom Metazoa; phylum Chordata; class Aves; order Tinamiformes; family Tinamidae; genus Eudromia; species Eudromia elegans. The sequence goes on along the minus strand of PTEX01000003.1, from coordinate 5,014,072 downwards.
CAATTAAAGAACTATAATAACTTATTGAAGACATCTAAGGAAACAAAAATCACAAGTAAAAATTACACATCAACCTGATAACATTCATAAAACTTAAAATATAAACTATTCATATTAATTTGAAGTCCATACAAGATTTGGAGGCATTATATCTATTGTCAAGCATTCATATGTTAAGTACTTTTAGAATTTGACTTAATGCAGAGATTGCAACAGTCCCAAGACCAAACAAAAAGATAGATTTTTTTTTAATTGCTACTTACACAAAATGATTTTTATCGCTACTTACCCAAAACTTACAGAAAAGCGAGCTGGGTCTTTTTAGCCTGGGGAAGACTGAGAGGGGATCTGATCAATATATATAAGTATCGGAGGAGAGAATGTAGAGAGGAGGGGCCCAAACTCTTCTCTGTGGTGGCCAGTGACAGGACAAGGGGTAACGGGCACAAGGTAAAACCCAGGCAGTTCCATAGAATCACAGAATGCTTAGGGTTGGAAGGGACCTGTAGAGGTCATCTAGTCCAACCCCCCTGCACACGCAGGGTCCCCTAGAGCATGTGGCACAGGGTGRTGTCCAGGCGGGTTTTGAAGATCTCCAGAGAAGGAGACTCCACCACCTCTCTGGGCAGCCTGTTCCAGTGCTCTGTCACCCTCACCGTAAAGAAATTCTTCCTCAAGTTCCTGTGGAACTTTTGGTGCCTCAATTCGTGGCCGTTTCCTCTAGTTCTATCACTGGCCACCACTGAGAAGAGGCCATCTCCATCTCCATGTGAGGAAGAACTTCTCTGCTTGTGAGGGTGGCAGAGCCCTGGACCAGGCTGCCCAGAGAGGCTGTGGAGTCTCCTGCTCTGGAGATCTTCAAACCCGCCTGGATGCCACCCTGTGCCACGTGCTCTGGGTGTCCCTGCTGGAGCAGGGGGTTGGACTAGGTGATCTCTAGAGGGAGGTCCCTTCCAATCCCAACCATTCTGTGATTCTGTGAAAACACACACTGCTAAAAAAAAAGAACAGATGTTTGCAGAGGGTTCCATGCAAGCTAATACACAGTATGGGTGGCTCAGCATTTTTACTTATATTTTTTAAGGAGATTGGAATTGAGCCCATATATTTAAAAAATCATTTAGTACGGATAACATCAGAGAAACAGTACAACCTCTAATCACCCCTAAATAGTACTGGATTTAAGCAGTAAAACTTTTTTAAAAAACCCAAAAAACCATAAACACAAGCTACCATGGAGTTATGCACATAATCTATGGGAATTCTAAGAAACAAAATCCTGAGTCCAACAGGAATATAACACCTCTTGTCTACAGCTTGAGACTGAAAAGGGATGAGTAATGGTGGAGCACTTCAAAAGCATTAGCGTTTTGGTTGGAGTTGACTCTACAAATGGACTGCATCCAAGACTCGTCTGTAAAGAATTTGCAAGATTGCTTTTTTGTCAATGAAACTAAAATTCATAGGTTTGTTTTCACTAGCAAACAGAATATACACATTATAAGGAGATTACTACTACTTAAAACTACAAACTACTACTACAAAAACTACTTAGCACTGATGGAAGCAGAGAAACAATTAAAAAAAAACATATATAGCATGGAAATTAAGCAAGAAAACCTTAAAAGTTGCAAAATAAAGCTTCACCACTAGTGGTAACTCTGCATCTCTCACAGCACTGACACAGGGGAAGCTGCTTTCTCCTAAACCTTCCCATATTTTTTGCTTACATGAAATAGAACTAGTTCATTTAAGTATTCAGCTGTCAGTGGTTTCAATGAATGTTCTTCATGGAAGTACCTGTTACGAGCCCAGCCTCTCTGATTTGTAAATATATATACACACACACATATATACACATACTCACACATATATACATATATATTTACACATATACATGTGCTTGTGTGTGTATATAAAACATATATGTACATACATATATATACACACACACACATATACATATATACATATTGTAACAGTGCTATGGGATCTGCTGTTACTTTCCACTGCTGAATTAAAGCCTGTCCTATTTAGGCACTGATTTGCATCAACTTAAATAAAAATTTAGAGACAAATACTTTTGCAATAGCTGGACTTAAGGCTATAGGCACACTCTCACCATTGGACCCATAATGATTCTACAGTTCTAGGCAAGAGTATGTGATATTCCCGTAAAGGGATCTCCAGTTCCGTAAAGGATCCATTCCCCCATATGTGGCCTGGTGCATTTTATAGCCCCAGCATAAACCAAAGGAGGTTTTGCTGCACGTCAGTGCCATTTACCATGGGGGACATATGCAACGGCAGTGCCTGATCACCTGTTGGGACTTGCTGCTGTGACCATCCCCTACACAGAAAAGGGGATGCAAGCACTGAACGTCAAACACAGTATAGAGGACAGAACACACCACATAGCAATTAAAAATATTTTCTGTGATTTTAAATATTTAATACATTAAGTAGTTGCTTCAAGGAGATGCAAAGCACTAGAAAGCTTGTGCAAGGACAGGTAGTATGTTATAGTACCTGGGCTGTAGCAAACACCTGTTCTTGGAACACAGTATGAAAAGTTATTTTAGCTGGAAATAATATAAGGAGCAACTCTGAAAATTATGCCAGCTCCAAATCCTAGTTTAATAATTTAACAAGGAACAGTAAGACATAAATATACTTAGTACATCTGCAAAGCCTTTATTTTGAATGTTAGGTCACTGTATGTTTGAAAAGCAAAAGAGAATCCCCAGCAGATCACTTTCACATCTCCCTTTTAGCTTCCTTTCACACTTGCCTTTCTGAGGAGCCGAGCTCATGGATTGCTGCTAAGAGCTTCACCAGCACCTGCAGTTTTCCCGAGTAAGTTTCAGAGAAAGTGTCAGGAGTAAAATCCTGTGGGAAGGCGTCTGTTAAGCCTTCATAGAGACCCGATTCATCGTGTTCCTCACACGAAGAATCACACTGTTTCTCCTGTGAAAAATAAAACGATTCACACTCCATGTTCTCTCTAAAATAATTTTGTTTAAACTTTGCTAAAGAAATATCAAAAGCCACCATAAACCAATGTGTAATATAAACATGATAACTCCCAATATTGCATTGCAAGCACAGTTTAAAATACTGGTAACATTTACAAATTGGTTTATACCTTATAAATGAAGACATTATTTGCAACTAAGTAGAGTACAAGTTGAAACACTAAGAAATAAAAAATGTGTTTCACTGCTACTTCTTTTCCAAACAGATATTCACACAGAATTCACAGACCAAACAGATATTCACACAGTAAAGTCATATCCAAAACCTGGAAAAAGAAATCAATACTCTGTTTATTCTTCCCAAATTCCATCTACCTTATTACTGAACACCACAAACTTTAATTTTGTTAGGCAGACAGTGTCATCAATATTCAGTTACGTAACTGAAAATTAAGAAAACTAACAAGTAATAACGAGGTTAAAATAAAACAGAAAAATCATGTTTCCTGGGGAGGATAGAGTTGAACTAACCAAATCCTAAAACCACCACAGGAATGAATGGCTAACATTCACCTTTCCGTCTCACTACTTTCTAAAGAGTTAACCTTCCACTAATGAAAATATGCTGGTACTTCTACTATGAAGTAAATTCATAGGCAGCTCTGGCAGCTGCAGGCTGGTTCATGCTATGGACATCACGACAAAGGCTGGAAGAACATCTTTCAAGGCAGATTTATATTTCCACTTAACTTGCTTGGACTTTGATCAGTGGCTATAAAATTAAGTATCATTAACTTCTAACTATTACGCTATTTACATAACAAAATGAGAACCTTTCTGTACAAATGAGAAGATGCTCAGTGATAGGGTTCCAGTAAACCTGAAACTGGAGACATCCAGTACCTGACGCATAGACACTGCAGCGCCCACTGTTTCTGAACTCAAAGAGGGCACGGTATTAAAAAAAGAAGAGTGAAAATTATCAAGCGGACAGCGAGTTTTCAGAGGAAGCAGCAGAGTATTATCTAACTCAACACTACAGCTAGAACTTCAGATTAAAAGATTTACCCAGATGCTTCAGCATTTAAAGTGATATTCCTTTAGAAAAAAAACTGATAAATGTTGCTTGCAAAATTCACATTGGTATGTATTTCTACAAGCATTCACTAACAAGATTAAGAGGATAAAAGACAGATAATAAAGAACAAGCAAATAATCTGAAGCAACAAGAAACAGGTTAGATACAATCCTTGTATGCATTTCTTACAATCCCTGTGTGCATTTTCTTACATGTCCATTTTTGAAGCCTGTCTCCTGAAAAGCAAGTCATATGTGAGAAGAGAGTATGAAATGATATCAGGGAACATGCACATTGACCTTAAAATACTTCTAATGGCCTTTGCTTGCTGAAATGACTAATTGGAAGCATCTTCCCCTTACACACAAACAAATACCTTTATGGCTTTGAGGAGAAGACAAGGATGATTGCAAAGCTTCTTCAAAGCTCCTATACATATTAGATGAGGACTATTTTCTAGCCTGCCTTGTAGACAGGACCTAATAACTCGAGAATTAAGCAGTTTTCGATACAATTCAAGTTGCAGCGCTGTTGGTCGGCAGAAGATTATGCTCTCCTTTTTCGGGGGGAGAAATTTGTTTATAACCTCCTGTGTTCTCCTAAGGATAAACAGCCCAGTTAGGCGTGTGAGTTCTGCCGCTCTTGTTTCTCCTAATTCCTTTTCTTCCTAAAAGCACAAAGCACAAAATTAGTGCTAATCTTGCATTCCATCAAGACACCACAATAACTCTCTATGTGATCACAATAATTTTCTATGTGATTTTAGTTAGGCAGAAATGAACAGTTTAAATGTATGATAACTCTTCCTGATACAGGACGATAATGACGGATGCTTTTCCAATTAGTATGACTGCATTAGCTTAGTTTTAGGCCTGGCTTCTAAAGTCTTAAACCAAGGCAGATAATGTCCCAGAAGACATACAAGCTTCAATTTATATTCCCAAACTTCTTGACTGAAGCAACAAAATCATGCAGATTTTGCAGCACTGTGACGAATTCATGAATGAATAGCATATAATCATATGGCAATTTGCACGGTATTTGTGGGAATGCAAAGTGTTGGAAGAATATATTTTGCCTGATGTATGAATAGGCAGCTAAGGTGTTATATGAAGATGCACGTATTCCTCCATCTTTCTTTCAAAAACAACAGTAGTTTATTTCAAATGGGAGGCTGAAAAGCTTTCCTTACCATTAACAGTCCTATACTATACCAAAATGACATTTTTTCCAGCTATTTTGGTACCTCTGAAAGGTTTAAAGATAAGCTGAGAACACTAAACAAGGACCTTATAAACAAATAAACTTGGAGAGTGAACAGTAGCATCAAAAAAAAAAAAAAAAGTTGATTTGAATAACCTAGTCAAAGTTTAAGTATTTAAATCTCATTTTTATGCTGTAGGATTTCACAATGTTCTCTATGAATTTTTCATTATAATTTTTTTTTTAATAATAATATACCTTTGTAGCTGAAGGTTCTCTGGACCTGACAATAGGCTCCTCATATATCTTTCTATACGTGGATAAAGAACCAAGAATTCCCGGATTTACAAACTCTATTAATGCATAAAATTCTTGCAAGTCATTTTGGATTGGAGTACCTTGAAAGAGAAAAAATAAACCTGCATTTGTTTTTTCATGAAACTGATACAATCACTGATTTCAGAGTTTTCTGTTGAGACTGCATCCTGAAGACAGATGTCTCATTTCAATGTGAATAACTGAGAGTACTAATTAATCTACAACTTTACCAAGATTAATAAGCTACTGTCTCTGTAACTATACAGACTGCACATTTAGTTATTGTGACAAATAAATTTAAGAAATTATTTTCTCAGTCAGTTTGATTGAATAAATATAATGCTTTTGTATAAACACAGTCCTGATTCCCTCACGGTTATCAGGCAGCTTGCCAGTTCTTCAAGTTAGATACATTTTGCATTTTTTTGAAAGAATCTATTTTCATGAATAGCAATTCCCAAAATTTGTACTGTGCTCCTGCTGCACTTACAATATCTTTATCCTTTATCCCACCTGGTGCTTTTAGCATAGCTAAGTATTAGAAGTAACCACAGCTACTAACCCGTAAGGATAATTCGCCTCTCACAAGACAGACTAGTGAGGGCTGTAGTGGTCTTAATGGAGCTGTTTTTCAGACGATGTCCTTCATCACAGATTAGGAGGTTGAATTCTGTAGCCTGAATTTGATCCAACGAGCGCAGCAGCATCTCATAACTGATGATCATCACTGAATAAAGCGGAGAACTGATGAATTCTTCTACTTTGTGATCCTGCAAGCATAAAAGAAAATATATGATATAGCTATCTATTTGAGGACCACTCACAGTTTTACTTAGTCACACAGTCTACAGAAATTTTCCTAATGTGACCCAAAACATTTACTGCCTCCTCCAAGAGTTTGGATTATTGATTCTATTCTAATTTGCAAAAGAAATATGGGGTCTGATACAGCAATTTGGAATTTTACTACCTTATTAACTGACACTTTATTATTGTTCCAGGCTTCCAGATCCTCCGAGACACATTACCATGAAGGTGAAAAGCACTGACTCCCTGAAACTGCTTCCCACTCCTGTCATTTAGGTGAGTTTCAGATGGATAATTAAAACTGAGATAATGAACAGACCTAAGTAACTACCTGCACCTTCACTGTGGGATCTCAAGCTGCACTGTGCTACCATGTATTCCACCAACTGAAATTCCAATTGCAGTTTTAAGCAGAATATGATACCCAATTTGCAGCAAACCCATGGCATTGATAGGTTGACTGACAGGTAAGGTCAAGCTGGGACCTAGAGCATGAAGCCAGTAATTATCCCCAGAAAACATATCTGTCCATCTGTGAATGGAATTGAGTCCTAAAAGCTGTATTAACGGTCAGCAAGCAGACACGAGCCCCTCTCCCTTTACACACCCTCCAAACCCTTTTCCTACAACAGACATCAATACTTCTGAACTCCTAAACACACTTAATTCTGGTATGTTTGCTTGTTACAAAACATGACCATGAAGAAAACCACCAGGAGCTGTCTCTATGATGGCACCAAGAGGCTAGACAGAATAGGCAAGGAACAGCTCTAGACCTGAGAGATAGATAGAAAAGAAAAACAAAACAATCACTACAGTATGACAAGGAACATTTTTTCCCCACAAAGCTTCCTAGAAATAATTACGTTTCTGAACAGACCCGTGTACGTGCAAAGGTTGTTTAGTTTGTTTCTAAATAGTGTAACCGACAATGGAATAAAGAATTGAGAAAAAATGGAAAAATGGAAAACTTTACTGTGACTATGACCCTTTCCTCAGTTCCAGACAGGAACTGCCTCCACACTCTTTCCTAACCCCAAGCAGCCCCTGTGCAACACAGCTTTTACACAATTCACATTAATAAAATATCTTTTTGGTTTTAATTGCTATATAAGCCACAACGTAGTTTCTTTAGTACTTACACTAAACAATACCTCAAAAGTTCCTAAATTTGATTCACTATTCAACAGTAAGGAGGGGCAGATGACTAAATGTTTACAGTCAGTCACTTATAGAGTCGGACAGTTACAGACAGCTTGATGCAAAGAGTAACAAGATAATACACATGTGCACTATCTCTACAGTTCTTAATCATGTTCAAAACCTAATGAAGAGGTATATAAACTTGTAAAAAAATACTCCATGTCATTTAATAGAACAGCTTTCTTAGTGCTCTGGTGGCTCATAAGCAGCAAATTATTAATACTATTAATCTGTGACAGCTTTGCCTCCTGGGGAATATTCAAGACCTATCTACTTGGTAATCCCAAGAGAACATAGAAAACCTTCATTTTAACCTGAGAAATCAACGTTTCACAGGCTCTCCTGAAAGGAGGAGGAGGGACAATCCGGACTCAGGACTGCTGGGATGACCAAAGCGAGGGATCGTTTCTCTTCAGGAGACAAGGATGGCTTTCTTAACAAGGCAAATAACTTTGCCTGTTAATAAACCCATCATTCCCTAGCTGTGTTCATGAATTAAGCAGTGGATGGTCTCAGGTCAGAAGCTGAAGTACCTCTTTAATTTTGAGAGCAAATCTAGTTAGAGCCTAAGAGGTGTTTTTATTGCCAAACAAGATCAGCTACGAGACAAGAGACAACTAAGTCTGGAGACAGATGGTGTAATACAGAAAAAGCTCCACCACTTACTTAACACAATCTTTATAATCTCCTGGTAGGCAATTCAGATGAATACATGGACCAAAGTTGGTAGAGGAAGCCCCATAAAGTAGCTTCTGGTAGACCAGTGCCCACAGCCTGCTCACAGAGGGGACAAGCCATGACGAAGGGACCGAGGAGAGGTACCGAGTAGGTAACAAGGACGTGCAGACCTTCCCCAGGCTTTTGGACCAGAGCCACTCCTGTGGCTTCCATGAGTGCAGTGAAAATCTTGTAATACAGCCAGTATTCTTACTTTCAAAACAGGAACAGAAAATTTCCCGCAGGAAACTCCCAACACAGGGGCAGAGACGCAGAGCAGTTCCCAGCACGGGCCTATGGAGGCAAGAGCCACTGCTGTCCGGAGTGGGCACCGCGGCTCCTCCCTGCGCTGGGGACGGACGCGGCGCCTCCTCTGCCTTTGGGGGGCTGTCGGGCATCAGAAGATGCTCTGGGTCCATAAAACATCTTCTTTGTCTACACTTTCTGGGCATGAGCTGAGATGAAGGGAAAGTGCTGGGGTACCAGGGCCTCCGTCTTCCCTCTCCCAGGAACTCATCAACTCTTCCCGCCTACTCGAACCCCGTAGTTAGATCAGGAGAGCCCTGACACTTTAGAAGCCTCCCACATCTAAACACAATATATCCACCACAATATATCCACCACTGCATGTATTTACAGCAGCAAATGATGGAATAAAAAGTAAAACAAATTTACAAGCCGATTTCAATCAATTAATTTGTCCTCCTAACTAGCAGCAAGATACATTTGCAGTATAGCCTCCATTTTTGCAATTACCCAAAGTAATTTGACAGGTTTAAGCAAGTTGCCCAGAGCTACATATGGAGCAATTGTCAATCAGTATTAGAGCTCCATAATATCCCAGACCTGCTCTTTGAACAGACCCTTCTTTGCCCCAATTCAAATCCAACGTAGCCACCGAGGTGTAAATTAAAAAGTGGTGACTCACAAAGCAGCGCAGACCTTGAATCCATTCATTCTGCACACGGTTTGACTTTAAAAAGGCAAATGAAAATAAAACCAGTAGAAATTATATTCTCAAACAACAGGTACTGGAATTATTCCCTCAGACACATCTCCGATGCTGGTAACATGGATTAAGGAGATCTAAATGCAACCTTTGTGGGATGTCCTTATTTTAAGACCAAATGTCCTCTACATGACACTTGCATTTGAACGGGAATAAATTGCAATCACACTTTAAAAGCAGATTAAGTTAAATGTATTGGGGTTTTTTTGTTTTGTTTTATTTTTTTTGAGAGAGTTTATTTCTGAAGGGCTAGAATCAGTTCTTAGTGCTTCACTGTGAAAAGACACCTCACATCTTTAAAAATTCTGCCACTCCTTTGAATGTGTTCCATAAATACTAGAAAAAAAAATCGAGGCAAGCTATTTCTTTTAAGTTATACTGAAGAAATAACGGCAGGATAATTGTTTTTTTTTTCCCTAGAAGATAGACAGGAAGTTATTTTGAAATCCCTCATTATACCCCAGGAAAGTCATATTGTGTCTCGCATTTGCATGACAATGTATTCCTTGGTGTTTGCGAACACAATCTAAAAAGCTGCTGTGTGCCCCCAATTGCAAATAGCTTCAGCCAGATAGATAACAATATTAAAATTACTTAAATTAAAAGAACTAAAAGAACACTATTGTCATTTGGAGTCATAATAATTGTCACCAAATTCAGACTTTCTCCTTCTAAAATTAGTTATAAAAGAAAAGAGAAAACTTTCAATTATTTCTAGCTCATTTTTCAGGTAAAAGTATTACTAGACTGTATTTTGCCCTGTACCTACTTTTTAGAGACTTTCTCAACCTCAAATACGTTACATTAGAGCTCCTGACAAGTCAGTTTCCTTCACTGCCATGTCTTAAAACAAGTTACTAAAAATGCAGACGATGCAAAGAGCACTTATCACTTAAACAGACATGTGGATTGGCCTCAGTGCAAAATAAGCTGCTTCAGCACTTTGGGGGATCTGATGATAGAGTAGACTAAAAAGAATTTTAAAATATTTTTATATAAAACATAAATAAATTGTATGTAAGCTTGTAAAATCCATAAATGAGAATTTAAAGTTTTCATTTTGTCTGAAATACTCCTACACACAGACAACAAAGATAATGCAAGAAACAAAGGATGCTTTATTTGAAGGTTGCTTTAAGGATTAGGTCATCTTTAGAATGAGGTACTACTGATTTCTTCAATTTACTTGTATGGAACTATTACATTAAAAATAACTTTGGAAAATAAATATTTGTATCTGTGCTGCAGGCACCAATGTACTGCATGTTTATCATTTAGATTTTTTATTTCTCTCATTTACCACAATCAAAGCTGTCAAGTGAGTTTCCATTCCCCTTCATTCAGTGTTTTCACCTAGAAACAGTCCTGGCTAGCAAACATTACATTTTAAGCAGCTGGTCCATATGTATGGCAAGACAAGTTTTAAATCACCACAGCAAGATGTGGATCTTCTCCAGAAAAAATGACCTCACTCAGTGATTCCATACTCGCAATCGCTTGAACTTGTTTGTCTTTTACTTTATTACATGCATACCTGTGGTCCTTAAAGACCACTGCAGCACATGGTGCACACCAGAGCTCTTAGTCTCTGCAGAGCAGCACCAAGTTCTGCATTTCAAAAGCAAAGGCCAGACCTCGGAGGCTTCCCAAGGAGATTACCAGGTGGAATACTTCGCCAGCATGTAGGATTTATTGAGGCAATACAGGAACGTGGGAGCACTCGTACCTGCCAGAACACCTCTGCTGTAGGAGGGACAGGGTTCAGTATCACCCAACTCCTTGTACTAAGACATGTACTTATCTGCCTTCTTCTGGAGACATGAGATGCTACTCACAGTATCTAACCCTGTGGCTTTGGGGTTGACAACTCCTGAGATTTTAAATCATCCTTATAGAAACCTACCTCTTGACAGTAATAATAAAGGGAATAACCATCTAAAGGAACCTGAAAAAGACAGTGAAGCAAAAAGGAAAATGGTTTCAGCACTGAGCAAAGAGAACTACCAAAGAAACCGAGGAAAAACCAGCCAGGCTAAGAGCTCTGCTACACAAAAGCGCTGTGAAATACAACAGAAAGCTCTTACTCAATTGGAAAGGGCTCCAGGAGGACCACATCACCTCCCGCCTCCTCAAAGGGGAAGTATGAGAAAAGACTGGACAGATATAATTACACAGACCCTGAGTTATCACCTGGCACAGACAGCTAAATGGACACATGGACAGTTACGTGAAGGAGAAGTAGAGTATTCCAGATAAAAATTACTAAAGAATTATTAGTTTTGGTTTAAAAAAACAAAAACAAGTGCAATGTTGATGGTCAAATAATGCTCTTTCCAAAATCCCTTTCACAAACAAATCTCACCTGATCAACTGTAAAGACTTTGATCCTTTCACTTCCCAGCCATTTCTGAAATTCTTTTTTCCAGTTTTTTACCAGACTCCCGGGGGTGACAATCAGTGCTCGCTTTACTACGGGTTTGCATCCATAGACTCCTTGACGTAGAAGAGTCCAAACAAGTGAAATGCATTGCAATGTTTTTCCTAAACCCATTTCATCAGCAAGAATAGCTCCAAATCTGCCACTAACCCTGTAAAAAACAATCAGGCTGCAGTAATATTTTAAAAGGTATGTTATTAGTTACAGTTGGTTTGAGGATTTTTTGTTTGTTTGTTTCTCAAAGTATAAAGATCCTATTTATTTTTATTATTCTCAACTGTAGGTTTTCATTCAGTTACACCAGAAGTCCTTATGGTGAAACTCCATTCATTTTCTAGATTAATGCACTAGTCTTCCTAAACCTAGTGGTTAGAATTTTCTTTTTTTTTTGTTGTTTTTTAAGAATTAAAGATGTTACAAAGTACATTGTCTTGTTAATACTTCTGTATACCATAAGGCGTTTATCACTTGAGAAAAGGCTTCTGAAAATAGTACTGTATCTTTTGCAGCAGATTTTTTATCAGGCTCTTTATTACAAATACCTAAACAACATCAAAAACTATCTTTAGCATACATCACACAGTATCTGTCTTTACAATGCTTGATATTTTTAATAGATCTGACAGCCCTTTTTGTGTACTAGCTCCTCATCACACCTGGAAAGCCAAGAAAGCATGAAGACGAGAAAAAAAATGTAATCTTTATTGAGTGAAACTTATTAATAGGAATGGAACAATTAATAGGAATTGAACAATTTCTTCAAGTTGCCAAATTCCTAATGCAAACATGAAAATATGTTTTGAAAGACAAAAAGATAACTATCTTCTTACCTCATTCCCATTACACATTCATACAGAAATATAATTCCTTCTTTCTGATGTGGTCGGAGGTTATTTACAATGTAGGGATCCACAACTACATCCACCACAGGTAAACCAGCCTTATTGAACATCCACTGATGACTTGCATTTGGTCTTGGCATCACTAAAGAATCTTGAAGTTCAAAACACAGGCAAGTATTGTACGAAGCCTTTTTTTTAATATTCTATTAACAAAGAGTGTTATTTCCTCTAAATATAAATAAGCATATAATTTAGCAACCATTAAAATGCTGTCTAATGTTGTTCATTCTCATATAAAAATTACATTTAATAACAGAGCACCTACATAGACTTCTAAACAAAAAATCTTTTACATATACCTCTAAAATGGTTTGCACTTTTCTTAAACGCAAAGGTGACAAACTGGAAATTTTCTGAGTATTTTGCATGATGACGTGAAACTGCCTACCTAATAAATGTTGCACAGTTACTTTGAAAGCCAATCAGAAGAAGCTCTAAAAGACTTCTTCAAGGAAAGTTTAGGGAGAAGAAGGAAAACAAGGACCTAGCTGAAATCTTGACACTGTATTTCAAATGGATATTCATATAGATACCCAGAAAGCCATCTCTGCCCCGGAAAGAGGGATATAAAGACAAGGATTGGTGGGTGGCCTGAGAAAGACTGCAGGAGTGCATGACAGGTTGGAAGACAGACAGAGCCCATGAGAGCACAAAGGACTGGAATAAAAGCTCTGGGTAAACATGGAAAACAGTTTTGCTTGCCATAATTTTTACTATTAGTTTCCAAACTCATGTAATGCCATTATTTTGCTAGACCACATTTTCAGTTGATTACTTTAAAATGACATTAAACATCCTCGTTGAAAAATTTGAATTGTTAGTGGGCAGAATGGGCACCAGCTCCTGCTATCTTATGCCACTGGAGTACATCTGTACTAATATTTTGTTCATGAGTGTAACTTGGCTGAAGGCTTGTACTGTTCAGGGGTATTTCCTGTTCAATTTATTCATTAACGACCTAGATGAAGGGATGGAGTGCTCCCTCAGCAAGTTTGCTGATGACACTAAGCTGGGAGGAATAGCTGACAGCCCTGAGGGCTGCGCTGCCATCCAGAGGGACCTGGACAGACTGGACAGCTGGGCGGCGAGTAACCTCATGAAGTTCAACAAGGGCAAGTGTAGGGTCCTGCACCTGGGGAGGAATAACCCCAGACATGCCTACAGGCTGGGGACCGACCTCCTGGAGAGCAGCTCTGCAGAGAGGGACCTGGGTATCATGGTGGACGACAAGTTGACCATGAGGCAGCAGTGTGCCCTCGTGGCCAAGAAGGCCAATGGGATCCTGGGGTGCATTAAGCAGAGCGTCTCCAGCAGGTCGAGGGAGGTGATTCTGCCTCTCTACTCAGCCCTGGTGAGGCCGCACCTCGAGTACTGTGTGCAGTTCTGGGCTCCTCAGTGCAGGAGGGATGTGGAGCTGCTAGAGAGAGTCCAGCGCAGGGCCACAAAGATGATTAGGGGTCTGGAACATCTGCCCTATGAGGAAAGGCTGAGAGAGCTGGGCCTCTTCAGCCTGGAGAAGAGAAGACTGAGAGGGGATCTGATCAATGTATATAAATATCTCAAGAAAGGGAGTGAGGAGGAGGGGGCTGGCCTCTTCTCAGTGGTGGCCAGTGATAGAACTAGAGGAAATGGCCAAAAATTGAGGCACCAAAAGTTCCACAGGAACTTGAGGAAGAATTTCTTAACAGTGAGGGTGACAGAGCCCTGGCACAGGCTGCCCAGAGAGGTGGTGGAGTCTCCTTCTCTGGAGATCTTCAAAACCCGCCTGGACATCACCCTGTGCCACATGCTCTAGGGGACCCTGCGTGTGCAGGGGGGTTGGACTAGATGACCTCTACAGGTCCCTTCCAACCCTAGCCATTCTATGATTCTATGATTCTATGATTTCTCTCCTAGTGACAAAGCACTGAGTTCTGATGGATTACATCAAATTGCATGGGTGAATATACAAAATGCAATAGTGACAGAAAGCTACCATTCCTGACAAAACCGTTCAGCATTAGAAAACAAGACTTGGAAGAGCTATGGACAAAATGCTTACAAACCATATATGGAAGACATGGCTTTACATCTTGGTCCTGGGTGCCCTGCACTGCTGAACAAGAGGATATAAACGGCGTTCTGCTCTGAAGAGACTGCATTTTGATCAATTAGTGTCATTGCTATCCACACAAACATCTCTCAATGATCCAGTCCTAGTCAGCTCTGCTGAATTAACAGGATTCATATTCAGCCAGCTGGATCCCCAAGTCATTAGTCTAACAAAGTGGTTAACTTCTGAAAGTGGTTATGTAACAAAACTTTAAATAAACCACATGATCCTTCTGTGTGAGCAGCGCTAATGACTGAAGATCCCAGTCAATTTAGGACTCTCCATATCAGTTTTCTGATGTCTCATAAGAGGTACTCAAATTCACCAGCAGATAAACCACAGAGGAAAAACAATTAGAATAAAAACTGGCTTTTGAACAATGCAGTGTAAAAAAAAAACAGTTACTGTGCAGTGAATATTTCAGCTCTTTTCCACATTTTAGGTCAGGATATTAATGCAGTATCATCTTGAAATCATGGGAAGGAGCGCTGTTAGACACAACATAATCAAGCTGAATACAAATCAGAAGACTGCTAATAAGAGCAAAAGTGCAAATGATATCATTAGTTACCACGTGATTAGGATCTCACTGTTTATTTACATAGAGAGAGGACGATAGGAGTTCTACAGAATGGCAGGCCAGGCAGCAGGTTTGAAACCCACTGCACTTTTCAGGATAGGAAGTAAGAAACAAGATGGGGCAAAACTGTAGTCAGAATGTGCTTGTATTCTTTTTTATGTTATAAGCAAGACATTGCTCTACCTAATAACATTTCTTTAAACGGTTTTATCTTTCATCTGAAAGATAAAGCCTTCACCAGAATATTGTTTCTAATCAGCAGGCTGCATGCCTGGCTTGTTATGGATAGACAGATGAGCACTCCTTGTTTAGATAAGCGCTGCCACTTCTCGTGGCTATCAAATGTTTACAAGATCCCTCTTATATAACTGCTTATCCAGCCTGTTTCCACATGATTTGTGAACTCTTGTGGTTCTTCAGCACAGGGCAGGTCTAGCATTGCAAAAAATCAAAACCCAAATTGTTTTATTCCAAAACACATCCTGTTAAGTTTGGGCAGTTTAATTGCCTTTATTGGCTGTGAGGGATCAGGCACTGGCAGGTGCAATTCTTTGAATCTGGCTTATCCTCTTTACTACTGATCCTCCAGTGTAATCACTACGCTGCTTGTTCTGTCCCCACTTCACTGGCCCCCATGGGCAGCTGGAACTCATGCAGGACATCCAGCACACGTCAAACCATTTCTCTGTTCAATATACTTTTCTTAGCAAAAGACTAATTCATTATTAACTCGCATTAACTATGAGAAAATTTATGCATTGCAGAGCACTTACTTCCACAGTTATTAAAAGCACACATGATAAAATCCTAATATGCTGTTAATAAAAACATCACTATTGTATCTTAGAAGTACTTCAGTAATACATTGCAGAATACAAAAGTTTTTCTTACATGCTCAACTTCTTTTCTTATAGGACAGAGTAGGCTTAAATAAACTTAATAATCTACATCTTACTTGAGGCATTTGGATCATGGCGAGGTTTGCAGCTTTGAGAATCTTTCAGTATATTCTCTTTAGCATTGGGCTGACAGAGTCTTTTGAAAGGATTACAGAATGGTTTTGAAGAAGCTTGGGATAAAGCAGTTGGAACTGTGTTACGAGTCTCTATTCCAGTCTGAAAACACCTGCCACTGTTAAAGTCTTCTGCTGAAATTACACCCAACACTTCAATTTCTTTTCCTCCAATCCTCAGTGTCTGACCTTCATCAAGATCTTCCAGCTCTTTAGATTTATATCCAGTACCTAAAGGAAAACAAAAATCTAGTAATTAGAGCAACACAGCAAACTACTTCCTTAACATCAATACTCATCTGTGAGACGGTAAAACAAAACTGGCAACAGGTACTGGACTGTTAAGCAATGGAATTTTTACACATTTGAATTCATAAACCCTTTCTCTACTTACCAGAGCTTGACTTTTCAGGGAAAATAATTGGGATTATAAGAGATACAAGGCTATGTGTGCAAACTTCCTATCATCCATCCACATCTAAAGACTAGTTCTACTGAATACCAAGTATTTTTTTCAGAGAATTTCAGGAGAAAAAAAAAAGTCACAGCACCAAATCATAAAAATAAGCTTTAGTTTTAAATTTGCTCAAACCTATTGACTGCTCTGGGTTCTTTTCCCTTCCTTTCATACCCGAACACCACTAGTTCTGCTTATTGTTGATTTAGATGAACAATTGAAAATTTCTTGTAAATTAACTTCTTAAAATTAAGGTTTCCTCAACATCTGGAGGCTTTACTTGCACACATGCCCTTAAGCATACACACCCTGACTTCTGACTGGATTTATCAACCCAATACTTGGTTCGCTCCAGCACCTCTCCGGAAGCAGAGCTGGGGCATTCTCTCGTGCCCCCTTAATGCCTTGGTGAGGTGGGTGTTTTCAGAGCACCTAACACATACTATTAGTCTCATTACCAAATACAGCAGCAGTTGCCCCCTTTCTTTTTAAGACAAAGGTGATAGAAAGAGTGGTTCTTTCCTTCTTTTAAATAGCATTCTAAGAGTAAAAGCTCATACTTAAAAATGGAAGGCTTATATATAGTTTCTTCTCCTAACTCAGGGAGCTCAAAGCCACATCTCTACCTTGAAATTAGAAGCAGGTATTTTTTTTTATCCCAGCTGTCAAATTTATACCACTTACAGTAAACAGGCTTGAATCTTTAGTCGGGCCAAAAAATATAAAGAGCATTAATCTGCAGAGTAGCAGGTAAAACACTGGCCAGTGGTAGAAGCAAAGTTCCCCAGGGTTATACACATTTAATCCAACAAGTATCATATATAAGAGTTCTGGGAACTCTTCCAGAGCCCATGTCTCTTCCTTCTAGGCATTAGTGTCTTTCCCAAAAGGCTGGGAGATGAAGATCTCAGTTTCATTTCCTTCCTTTCTTCCTCTAAGGGAAAGAAATTAACTGAGGTGTCTAAGTAAATCTTAAAAAACAGTCTGGCCCAAAAGGAAAATAAGCTTTTTTTTTTTTTTTTAATCCCAGAGAATAATAATAATAATAAAAAAATTTGCTTTCAGGAAAGAGCAAGATGCTGTAACATAAGTGAAGGCACAAGTGCCTTTGCAAATGAGGTGCCCGGGGAGGGGATTTTAGACTTACCTTTATCCACTATTTTTTTTTCTATCTCTACATAGCTGCAAGCTGAGCACGCCGAATACAGGTGCCTCTCTGCACAGACCCTGTTAAATTCAGGTTTGAAGGCTCTAATTTTTAGACAGGATGGATTTTAAGGATAGGTGGGAAGATAAAGGAATCTTCCCTTCTCAGGAGAAGTAAAAATCACATCTGCAAAACTCAAATGTTCATTCAGCTACGAGAAAAAAATATTTCTATAACACAGGATAAATCAGAAGATAGGAATTCTGAATTTATTTATAATATATTATTGAGGAATTAAGGCATCCGCAGGGAAGAAGAGCAAGACGTTCTGCTGCCTAACTTCTTCAACAACAAGCTAAAGCCAGTGCTGGCTTTGCATTTTCATATCCCTTCCTAGATCCAGCCTTGAAATGCCCAAGTAAAAAAAATAATTTCCCTGGACCTTTTATTTTAAAATAACAATCCTCATGCTAACTTATTGTTCATAAACTTTCTAGTACTAAGTATACTTCTAGAGGTAATCACCACTACAAGACATAATCCTTTTTCTTCCTATTCAGTGGGCATGTTTAATAATTGCATAAAGTTAGAACTTACCACTTCTTAACCTGGTCAATTTATGAATTCTTAGAATCAATGAGCTATGTGGCATCAGAGCAATGAAAACAACGCTGAACGGGGAAGTTACACCCATGACATTGACATCACTGTGCTCTCTGATACCATCAAATAGATTTTTACCAGGGGAAAAAAAAAGAGAAAATTAATTTTCCTTTTATATTTTCTGCTAATTCAAGAGGACAGGGCTTAAAAAGAGAGAGAAAAAAAAAAGAGGACACATACAAAAAAAACAGGGTGGTGGCTGATGCATTCCAAGCATTACTCTCCTTTTCTCTTTCTTCAAAAAGAAGCAAGCCAGTACATATATTGCTTTGCTATAAATGAACTCTAATTAACTTCTAAATCAGAAAGTGATTCACAAATTAAAATTGTCTGGTCCTAACAAGACTCACAATGTCAGCATTGTAACACAGCAGCAGAGAAATCACGTCCTAAAATTAATCCAATTGTGTTTTGTAGCAATATTGTCCAATCACACTCCCTTGCTAAATATCTTTGGCTCAGTTAGCAAATTTAATTCTTGCTTTGCTTTCAACAAAAAAAATAAAAATGACTGCTTCTGAGCTGACTGCAGCCTATAGTTTGCTAGTCTTATTTTTAACTCTGATATCAACCCAAACTGTGTCTTACAGCAGCAGCTGCTTCTAAAACTGCAGGGCTAAAAATTGCCACACAGTTGACTTTGGCTTGGCTGGAAAATGTTGCTGTTGCTCGTCTTTCCAACAAAGACAGTATTTTTAGCTGTTTGACTAGCTGAGAAGCACAGATCCAGCCTCGGACATTCCCAATTATTATATTACTGCCTGGAACATCTAGAAGCAACTTACCTGTGTGTCTTCCCCTAACTCTAACACCTTTCTACACATCATTGAAGCAACAAAGATCAGCTTCTCAGCCCCATTTGACAGCTCTGATGAATTAACACGGCAGTAGCTTTGAGATCCACCCCCTAGACCAGCATTTGGTGTTTCTGTGAATAATGCTACTCAGTCGGCCCCAGCCTCCTCCAGGCACCTGCCTCATGTGCAAGAAGTGTAAAACTTTCTTCTATTTTTTTGCCAAAAAGAAGATCTATTGTTTTCCATCTTGTGGTTGATAGCTTAGCATGGGGAACTCTACCAAAAGAGCTGTTTCTTACATTCAAAGCACATGATTTTTAAGCCAGTTCTTCGCTTACACATACGTGTAAATACACAGTACCTTTTCCAATGTCTTTGCCTTCCATATCTTTCAGTGTTACAGACTTTCCTTTTGTAATAAGGACAGCATCACCTTCCCACTTCTTGTGCTTTTTGTTGGATGCCTTACACCACACCACACTGAAATACTTTGTAAGGCACTCGGGTTCTTCTTGAGCTGCTGCTTCTCCTGCCATTCCTGATGCTGGCAAAGACAGTGCATCTAAAAGGGAAATAAAACACAACGGAACATCTAGAGTTCTCTTGATGAAGCATACAGTTATTTTCTTTTCAAACAAATCAAGGGCAATCTGTGCATTTCATCTTGTATAAACAGAGCGTATTTCCTGCCCTGAGAAGCTTATGTTACACTTGGAGTAGGGCAGAACAGCGCACACGGACTCAACATGAATTAGGAACGGATCTTACTGGATGGCTTTTGGAAAGCATGCGCTTTCAGGAACAGGACATTACTGGGTGCCTTAATAAGAGAGTTCCCCATTTGGCATCAGTGATGGTGAGAGTGGAAAAAGAATAAAAGGAAAGGCTGGACAAAACAGAAGGGAAATGAAGATAGGAGAAACGCAGTCCCGATGAGCTGCTGCTGGGCAATGTATGGAAGCAATCACACAACTCGACAGAAACACACAACTCGAGAAAGACAGTAAAGGAGGCCAGTAACCACAGCTGAAGTTTATACTATCAGGTTGGAGAAGCACTAGAATTGTAATACAGCAACAGATTACCTCAACCACCTTTTAATAAACTGCTAAAAATGAATAATTATGCAAATCTTGAAATAGAGCATCTCCTGGGCTTGCAGCATCTCAAAGGCTGCTACTAAGCTTACCTTAATTCACATTTGTCAGCAGCTAACTAATTATAACTATCATGAATGTAAATATTAGTAGGAAATACTTACTTTAATAAGGTTAAGAAACCATAATAGAACAAATAACAGTTGCTTTTAACATGGATTAAGAATAAACACACGCTTTCAAGAGTTAGCAATCTGACATGAGTCAAGTAATGGTAGGTAAGTCCCCAGCATTATCTAAATGAGTATCTGTAACATTCCTTTTCAGCTCATGCACAACTTCAAAGAGAGAATCAGACTAATTTTCATTAAAATGCCCTTGCAAGCTGGTTAAAGGCTTAAATCGGTTTGCTCCTTTGATTCCATCTGGGATTCAAGACTACAAATCTGATACCAAAAAAAAATGCTTATGCCAAAGACTAATGTTTCCAAACTTTCCAACATTGCTGGTATTTAAAGGAGCAGCAGCAAGAGTTAAATTTTGCTCATAGTAATGGTCTAATAAAGCAGGCAGCCCAACAACCCAGACATCAAGACTACATTTTCTTGAAACTACAAAACACTTGTATTTAAGTTATATGCCTAAAATCAGAGTAATTGTTCAGACTAGCTTTTATTTTATTATCAAAAGTACTAAATACATGAAAAGTGCTATATTTACGGAAAAGGATTTTCTTCCCAAAGTTCTGCATAACTTTTATTGTGTGCACAGAACTCTACATCAGCATAGACTCTAAATATAGCATTTTTCCATAGGTTGATCTCTTTTCAGAGCATTAGCCTTCTACACCTGTTGAGTGTTTCACGCACCACAGATGACCCCATCTCCAAGCTACTGAAGACGGACATACCACACGATGATCAGAAAAGAGAACAGACTCTCTTTCTGAAACACAGAGAGTTGCATATAGATAAACCTGGGAAAGGTGCCAGAGAGCAAATATAAATCCCTGCAGTTTGCAAAAAGGCACAAGGGCACTATTGGGTCTTCAGTAACCACCATTAATAAAATTTGGAGGCTGAAGAAGAGAGAAGTCTAAAAGGCTTGTACTGCTAAAAATACAAAAGACTGAATTTGTCTATGAGTTTCTATACATAAACCAGATCAACAGAATAAGAGATTACTTTGTGTTTGGTCTTGGAACTAATTCTCATATTTTAATTGGCAACTCCTGCCTTTTTCCTTCTTTTCAGATTTTAAATAACTGTTACTGCAAAGGAACAGAGATTTCATTGCAGAACCTTCTCTCTTGAAGGACGGTCCCTTGTCAATGAATGGCCACATCCTCACCTCCTCCACGAGCCCCCTGCGTGAGTTTGGTGACCCCTGAGGTCTGGTTTACGGTCACTGCTATTTTACCCAGGGAATCCTGCTTGGTGCTATCTGAATCACCAGCAGATCAGTAACAATTCTTCAAATTCTTCTTTTCCCTACTACTTCTAAAACAATAAGAAAAAAAAATAACACAATTGTATAGAAACAGTGCTGGAAACCACTAACATTTTAAAATAGTGGTTTGTGCAAAGAAGCATCTAAAGCAATCTACCCCCAGGGAGAAGAAAGCTGGACACATATGACTTAAAAGATCCCCATGGCTCTATAGGAATACTAAAAAAAACCACACTGTGCAATACTTATTTTTTTTCCCCTCAGTTTGTCTTCTGACCTATTCTAATTTCTATTTCTATAACCTGTTTAACTTGGAGGATGCATTCCAGTGCACTAGCAAAGTACCCAAGTGTTGTAATTACGGTGCCAGGAACTTTTCATGAGTTGAAATGAGACGGGTGTGCTGTGCCTAGCAGAGTTTGAAACAAGAACACCAAGAACAACAGTCAGTCAATAAACCTGTTTCTGCTCCCTGCCTGTAGACAGTATCCAAACGGAGATGCTTTTGCTTATCCTGGAAGATCAACTGCAATTGCAAATTCTGAGCTCTGCTGTTTCAGTTCAAATTGCTCAGTTTGGACTGAAAAAAAAAAGAATGGCAACTTCTGTATTAAAGAAAAGAAGAAAAGATCAGGAAATCTTGGCTGCTCATTTCTGTTCCAGAAAGCAAACTGCCCAGCGTAGAAGTGCAATTTCCTTAACTGTAAAGAAATTGATGTCTTTTTTACAGCATGAGGAGCTTGGAAATCTTGAAAATAGGGGTTAAAAGGCTTGGAAAAATCTTGCACAAATAGAAACTACGCAGCTGAGAAAGCAAAGGCTTAAGTTTCAAGATACAAACCATGGCTGGCTTGATACGAGGAAATGTTTCAGCAGCCTTCAGGAAGGTGATGATTTACAGAAAATGGGACAGGCTCCAGGAAAGGGGAAGGGGGGAGTGTTCCAATGGCAAACTAGTTTAACCAGTTTCTGATGAACAGGACATAGAGAAAATGTATTGATTAAATGCATTAGATTACTCCCAACGCAGTAAGAAACCAAAGCCTAACCACGAGAGGCTGCAAAACGCAAGTCAGCCCTGCATTTTGAGGGGAGCGCACACGGGAGCTCGCAGCGCCGCAACCACGCGCTAGCACACGGCGTGCAGCCCGCTCCGGTGAGCGGGACACCAGACACCTCCACCTGAGACGGGGTTTAATGCACGGCTGAACACCACCGCCTCGCCAGGCACCTCCAGCTCCCTGCCTTCCCTCTCCCCTTCTGCTTCCATCCCCAGCTTTGGGTGACAGAGCCCTGGAATGGGCTGCCCAGAGAGGCTGTGGAGTCTCCTGCTCTGGAGATCTTCAAACCCGCCTGGATGCCACCCTGTGCCCCATGCTCTGGGTGTCCCTGCTGGAGCAGGGGGTTGGACTAGATGATCTCTAGAGGTCCCTTCCAACCCCAACCATTCTGTGATTCTGTGACTCAACAGCCTGGACAACCGGAGCCCAGGGAATGGGAGCCCGTGGTCTGACACCCCATGAGCCACCGGAGTCAGCACAAGAGGAGGAAACGTGCGGCAAAACGGGGAGACCGTCCCCCCGTAGTGGCAGCGGTCAGAGCAGGGGAATTCTGAGAGCACTGGGTCTGACAGATCATTTAATTACTCTGGGCTTGTCGTCTCACATTGTAAGGGTGCAGAAGATGATTGGGATTTTTCTCCAAACTCTTTTAAGTCGTCTAAACAAAAATAATTGTCAAAATGTGAATTTCACAGTTTAAGAAACCAACTGGCTCAAACGATACTCCATGTTACTACAGAATTTAAAAAAAAAAAAGTAAAAATAAAAATAAAGGTAAAAGTAAAAATAAAAATAGAGAGATGGGCAGAGCAAGAAGTCTGGGCTTGCACAGAGAAAATCCAGACTCCGAATGAATCACAGCCGACACCTGAGCACAGCGCTGTGCTCTGCCCTGGCCTCTGCAGCCTCTTGCACATACCTGCTGTGGGCTCCTCCGAGCCAAGGGCACTTCTGTCTTCCGAGCAGCAGAACCATTTTATAGAGGTTCATTTTTGCTGTAATCAAAAAGTTGCTTAATCAAATTCATTCATAACATTTAGAGAACAAATGTTTACCCAGTAGTTAAATATCTTGTTCTGCATACAAGGTCTGAATGTGAAACACTTCCAAGAATATTCTCCAGGAATATTTAAAGATATGTGAGAAAGAGACAGCATCATCCACTTGCAAAGTAATTTTAACATATTGATAAATGTAATTGCAAGCTAGCATGTAGATGCTTATTGCTGTGTGGTAAAGATGGAAAAAATATACAATAACTCTTTGCAGGGCACTTCTATGAGAGTTTTTACGGGGAGCACAAGCAGAAAGCACTGAGCTGACTTGCTCTAAAACCACAGGAACCAGTGACAGCTGGGATAACATCTCGGATTTCCTTGATTACCATCCAGAGCTCAGTACCTCTTTTACCCATAAAAAGCATACGATGTAACTCGTCCTGCGCAAATCGACATCACTGCCGAGGTGAAACCACCACCGTCACCAGAGAGGCCACGGTCCTACCGGGGAGGCCACGGTCCTACCCGTGCTGCAGCTGTCGGGTGACCCGCAGAGCCTCCGAGTCCCGACAGAGAAGGGCCCAGCTTGAAGAGCCGCGTGCTGAGAGCCGCGCTGCATCTCTGCTTTAACGCGCTTTACAAACACACGCGAGCAAAATACTCCCCGTTTTGCACTCGCTGTTCAAAGAGCTGGATTGAAGTTAGCAGTCTCACCTAAGGACTGCTATTTCAAGAAGTCATTTTTTCTTTCAAAAAAACCAGCTTTACATCCAGAGCTATTTTAAACAGATAAAAAAGTGAGTTAAGCATTTGGAATATCTGTGTTAAGTCACTTTCCTCAATCTAGATGTTAGTTTGAGATGAAGCAAAGTGAATTACTGTGGGGATTTCCATGAATACATCCTACTTCACACAGCTGATAGCTTTGCCAGAGTTTTACCAGGCTCGCTGACGTCTTCCATGCCAGGTGTCTCCATATCCACACGCCACACTCACACACATGCAACATTCACAACAACTGGGGCAAAACGGGAGTCACTGTTTGTGAGAACAAGTCATAGACAAACACAGCAAACTATTATTCATCAGAGAACCTCTAGCACTTCGATACCCTGCAGAAGAATCTAGAAATCTAGGGAGAAGGTAGCACTTTTTTTTTCCCTTTTGGCTGGGTGTTTTTTCCATTCCTGAAAGCTAAAAGCTTTTGGAAGTAAATGCAGTTTGTACATTCTCTGCAGCTTAATTTCCTGAGGATTACCCACTGGACATGCTCTAACTGGGGCTGAGAATAACTTTCTTTGTAGTCACAGCTCTCACGGCTCTGACCAGGGCTGGGCCAGCTCCAAGCGCTCCGGCAGGGAATTTCTCCTTGTCCTGCTCATTCGGAGACGTTCTTTCCCTTGCGGAAACCAAGAAGGGAGACATGACAGACGGGACAGGGACAGCTTTGAGGGAGGTCTGCTAGGGAGAAGCAGCCTCAGAAGAAAGCCCAAAATGGGACCAAAAGGCCAACCTTGCTGAAGAGTTGCTGGAAAGTGCCAAAGGAAAGCACGGGAAGACCTGGGAGAAGGAAACGAGAGCTGGAGCTCATCAAGCAGTGACAGGGAAAATACAAGGTGACAAGGGAAGAACGCTAAGGACGACAGGGAGTTGCGAGAGAAAAGGGGGTGAGTAGGAGAGTCCAAAAGGGAAGTGGCTGCCCAAAGACACTGAGGGTGCTCAGGGCTCCCTAAACACCCTGAGCAAGCAGGGTCTGCTGCACCTCCCCATCCTTCGAGCTCCGCTGGCTTTCTCCAGCACAACTTTTAGGACTTACAAGGTGCAAAACATCAGAAAAAAAATCTGTAATTTTTTTTGAGACATTCCCAGTCATTTTGCATCATCTGCAGATCTCCATGGGGCAGGGACGAGGGGAGGTTGAGGGACGTGGGGCGCGAGGTGGAGGCAGCTGCGCTTTGGGCGGCCGGAACAGCTGCGGAGCCCGGGGCAGGCAGAGGAGCGAGGCTGGGAAAGCCTGGGATTACCCAACAGCAGACAAGGGAGCCAGAACGGGAGCTAACACATGGATCCTCCCGCCATTCTTCTCCGTCTCCCTGGGGACATCCTGCTCTTCAGCCTGGAAAACGTGCGGTCTGTCAGCTCATTTGTGGTCAGTTAATACATGCAAAACCCACCGGGCAAAACCGTGTATGCCGCGACAGGAACGGTCTGTACTGAACTCAGCAACCTCCTACCACAGGCAAAGTGAGACCCTCCAACCTCCCCTGTGCCTTTTACAGATGAAAACATCGCGTTACATGGAGTAATTTGTTTAGAAACGTTACTTTGCTTTAAAAGACAGGAAAAATAATATTTACAACCTGTGGTACATAACTGCTCCTGTCCATGGGGGAAGCAAAATCAAACAAAACACCAAAACAACAGCAAACCCCTTACGTTAAGGGAACAGTACTGAGGCTGTGTGGTCAGGCACTCTAGGGTGGAAAGGACAAAACAGGAGGTTCTGCCCCAACTCCCACTCTGTCTCCCGTGATCACACCAAGCTCTCACCTCACAAGGGGGTTGTGAGGAGTAATCACATTCGTGACGCACTGGGATGCTATCACGATGGGCACCAGAGACAAACCCACTAGGAAATTACCTCAGGGTAGTTTGAAGAGCGAGCTGAAACCAAGGCAAAAGTCTGTCGCTGAACAAGGAGGAGAGAAAATGCTGAACAGCTGCTCATTGGGTGGACACAGCCCACTCTGAGGACAGAAACCAGCACGGAAACCTATGGATTAATAACAACACAGGATCATGCAATTCCCCACTATACCATAATGCATAGAACTCAGGTTTGCATACTGCAACGGTTTGAGTACCTGAGTTTGTAACCTTAGTAATTTTTCAAAAACAAACTTTCCATGCACAATAACAGAGATGCTGGAGATACTTAATTGGAAACTATCAGGAACGCAGCCCCCTAACCACATTTTTAACTAAACCTTTAGCTCTTTAGGATACGAAGTTGGGGGTGAGGAAGGGGGAAAGGAAGCCAGACAGCAAATAATTTCACAGTTAAAGCTCCTTGGTAGAAACCCATTCTTCTTAAAGCTCTTGGCTGTCTGAAAATCTGACTCCAGCTTCCCCTGTAAAAATTTAATGAACTAAGCTGAAAGCATCTGTCAAGCCCACAGAAATAGATGTGCAAGTCCTATTATCAAAGGAAAAAGCAGCATCACTGGGAACTCTGAAATGCTGCCGGCATCACACGGTGCTGGAAAACAGATGAGCTGGAGAAAATGGTGGAACTGTTCACATGCCACCCAACTTGCCCGTTCACTGCACTCCAGGTTGCTAGCTAGGCTTGCCCTCTTACACTTAATGCACATCGAAAGCTGTTCTCATTAAACAGTCAAGTAACGGCTCTTTTACTTCAAAAATGAATGCAAAAATGACATCAAAATGCAACATCTATGCTTGGGTTCTGTAAATACTGAATGTTTCTGCAATATAGGATAGTCTAAACTGTGCATAAGTGGAAAAGATCTAAATATATAAATTACCCCAAATTCCAAATTATTAGGCAGCATACAATGAGTAAAACCAAATACTTAGAATGTTAAAGCAATCATAGGTTAACTGTAGCCATTTCGAAAGCAGGCAATTTTCAAAGCAGCTTGCAGAGATTTAGGCAAGCAATCTTGTGTTGAACGTTAATGGAAGGTACGCAGCTAAATCCCGGTGCTGTGCTTCCAAAATATGCACTTTGGCATTCTCTAAACATTTACTATTATGTCTAGTGATAAATATGTGTAAACATATATATATATGTGTATGTAAAGAAAACGATATTTCTGTGATGTACAGAATTTTTGTTTCCAAAAACTCAAAGACTTTTATCTCTGTAGCAGATAGCAAGTAGAAAGGGATTTATTAAGATTATGCATACTCAGTATTAACATCTATTTAAGCACATATTTGAAGGAAATCCATTTTAATGAATTGTTTCTGTTTGTTATGGTCATCTTTGTTGACCCTGAATTATAGTAAAGAGCCTTTAAAATAACATAACCAATGAAAATTATTATATCCATTTTCACAAAGTAAGACATGCAAAGTATTCCTGTCCTGTTTAAATTATTTAAACAAGGCTTGTTAAAATTTATGGCATTACCCTGGGAAGAGGCACACAGAGGATGAGTCATATTTTTGAGAATTTTCATGCGTTATGCAGCGACGACTGCTTACAGAGTGGCTGACGAAATCTTCGAAAAGGGAAAGAGTAATCTTTCCAAATCAAGTTACATAACTGTGATTTACATAAATGTAATCCATTCAAGAGTCCAAGTAGAAAAGTAGCATTTACGGCCCAAGCACAGAAACCTAGAGCTTTAGTTGTAATTCTTACCAGGAAAGCAAAACTGTAACAGAGAAGACAAGGAAGGAGGGAAGAGGAGAAACACATCCCTGTGGTGTAAGTGATGCTTAATGCGCTGCCTTTGCTGCTTCCTCATAGTAGGAAAACTGAATGCTATTGAAACTGCATAGAAATGCCAATGCAAACGATGGAGACGATTCCCGGCAGGGAGCCATAGATTCCAGATGCCTTGGACAGAGCCGACTTTGTGTCAGTCCTGCCTATTTTTAGTCCTGAACTGACCACTTATACATATAGAAAAAGTAAAATGCATGGAGATGTGGCAGATTTCCAACCACACACTCCAGTGCCATGTGTTGATCCCATGGGATTGCTTCTACCTTTAATGTCACTTGTAAACTGTTCAACCAGCTTCTGCAGCATGTGCAGCTTCAGGGCTCCTCCAACTCCCATATGTAGATCTGGTTTTGTGTTTGCGTTTGTGTGCATGTTAGCACGTGTGTACATGTACCAGAGCATACTCATCAAGGAAGGATAAGTAAGGAAAATGATCAAATTTATCTCAAACTGCACAAACTTGAGCAAGCTTGTACAGGAACAGCCAAAGGCCATCCTGATGCCAAATGTCATATGCTTCTTCACAAGCACAGGCAAACTAAAACACAACACACAAGAGATCATCAGAATTCAACATACAATGTAAGTCCTCCCATTATCTTGGTCCCAGAAAAAAACCACCAGGATAAGCGGCACAAAATCTCACAGCGCGGACAGCAGGCAGGGACACCGGCGAACGTCAGCGCCAGCAGCAGGCCAGGTTTGCGTCGCTCTCATTCCTCCTTCCACAAACATCACAAATAACACGTACAGCCACTTCAGCACTGAGCAACCGCAGACTGCACAAGAACTGACAGAGACTAATTTGGTTAGCTAGTATTCAGTAATATTTAAGGAAATCGTATCACCATTATGGAAGAAACTTTGTGCCGAGTAATTGGATCCTATGTAATAGCAACCACTGTATAGGCGACCTGCCTGACATCGAAGTGAAGAGCTTTTGTTTTTAACAGACATTAAACAAAGACACCTGCCTTGCAGGGTGACTGAAATGTGGTTCTCTCTTACACAGCTCAGCTAACAGACTCGACTGCTTTAACTGCTAGAAACAGAAACACTTTTTTTAAACCTAAGACTTAGACAATGACATTTTCAAATGATTGAAGGACTGCTGATCTGAAAACAGAATGAAAGCAAGACTCTTGAGGAACACATCTTGCATGGCTGCATTTTATATACTGAAAAATGCTTTAAAATGCTAATCAGCATTCTTTCTTAAGGGTTTCTCTTTCTTTTCATATGTGGAATATGGAATTAATCAACATACTAGGAAAACAACAGCTTATCATTTCCATGATTAAGCTTTTTATGATTTTACCAAAACTCAAATGCATATGGAACTCTTCCATTGAACTGTAAAATAAGATACAAGAAATTTTAGAAGTTACATATACTACCTACACATTAAAAAAACAAAACAAAAAAAAAAGTTTAAAATCTGAATTCTGTAGGTTAAATTTATGTAAAGTTTTGATAGGTTAAACCCTTCTATAATGCATTTTGGAGCAAAATGTACTAGTTCCACACCCTTCTTTTGGGGTTTTTGTTTTTGTTTTTTTTTTTTAAATTACATTTTTTCATCTCCCTGCCCTCAAGAAGCAGAGTAGTGGCCCTTGGGTAACATTAGGAACTTCATCAAGAAGAGATTCAATATCCCTATAAAAATGTGCACATGGATTTGGAGTTCTGTCCAAGGGTGGCGACTCCACGGCCTCTCAGGCGGCCTGCTCTGCTCCATCACCCTCACAGCAAAGACTTTTTTCCTTATGTTCAGAGCCACCCATGTTCCAGTTTGTGCCCACTGCCATTCATCCTATACCCAGGCACCGCTGAAAGAGCCTGGCCCCATCCTCTCCACAACTGCCCCTCAGATACTCCAACACTGTGATAAAATCCCCCTTAGTAAGAGGCTGGAAGCCTCCAACTAGACCTTGCACCACTCAGTCCTCAGCCCACCTCAGGGTGCGCTCATCCAGCCACACGTGCTGGGCTGGCTCTGAGGATGCCGTGAGAAGCGCCAGGAGGAATTCCTACATGGAAGGAGTGGTGAAGCACTGGCACAGGCTGCCCAAGGAAGTGCTGCAGTCACTGTCCTTGGTGGTGTTCAAGAAACGTGTAGAGATGTCCTTGGTGGTGTTCAAGAAACGTGTAGAGATGTGGTTTAACGGGTATGATGTTGAAGGGCTTACGTTTGGACTCCATGATCTTGCAGGTCTTTTCCAACTGTAATGACTCTGTGATTCCACTGCGAGCTGGACTGAGGGAAGGCAGGTCACGTCCACAGTTCCCTCTCAGCTCCCCAGCACTCGTCCCATCTCAGAAGGCTGCCAGGCGGGTTAAGCAGATCTGAGCTGTGGCAAGACAGCTTCTCTAGCAAGGCTGTGGGCAGCAGGTCTCTCCATTCCTCCCGCTTAGAAAACTGCCCTCTTCATTTTAAGTAACTTTATGGCTTTGCTTATTGGCAACCAAGCTGGCACAAAGTCTGCCCACAGAAGACAGTAGGCAAGCTCTAGTCTACGTATTTTCCCCATTGTATGGGGAAAAAAAATCCCAAATCAGAAAATGAAAAAAGTAAAATAATTAAAGCAAACAAGATGGAGATTGCTAGAATCTCTTCTATGACAATGCAAGACTATGACAAGCAAGATTAGCTATGGAGTAATCTTTCCTGTCTTGGAGTACATCTCTTTTCTACTATTTTATTTGGTATAAGGCAAGCAAAGCAAACACAATTATTCCAGAGACGTTGAGAGCTTAGGGGAGGTCAGGATGGGAGAACAAAGGGAAAGCTGATAAAAGCAGAGAATGAAAATCAGACAATTACTCCGACAAAGTTACATGAGATGTTATCATAATTATCACAAAGGTATCACTTTTTTTTTTCTGTTGTAATCTTAAATAAATCCATTAAATGTTGAATTTAAATTACCTCTACTGCCTTTTTATTTTGGTTACCTTAAAAGAAGGATTTGGACATATGGTGAAAATTTGTCCTTTCCTAAAATTACTCTGCTCATACACTGTACATTGTAAACCTGCAGCTATGCAGGAATGGCCCTGCCAGAGGTACTGACGGGAGTAATGGTGGTGAAGGAAGTAGTGAAGGAGAAAAGAGCTTCCCAATATCCCTTTCACACATGCTAATAAAATAATCTTTGCTAAAATAGTAAAAATTCATAGTCCTTCCAAGGTCCAGAAGGACTAGGCACAGCTGTAGCGAATGTATCATCTGCATCAGGAAATACTTGGGGAAGAAAAAACAAGAATGGGCACTGAGAAAGGAGATGACTGATTCCAGCAGATAACCTGATACTGCAAAGCAGATGTGGAACTAGGAAAGAAACCACCAGAGACACAGACTATATAACAGAATATAAAATCAGCACCGTGATATGCACTAAAGGAGCAAATAATGTCACCAAAGGAGGAAACACTTATGAATGGAAGAAAATAAACATGACATTGCAGATAAAGAAATAACCAAGGTACACAGGGATCCAAGACATTTCCCTTCCCTCATAAGAAACCCCCCAAAGCTAAAGAAACAAAATAGGAAACAAAAACCTGGAAGCAGAAGGGAGCTGGAACTAGAGATGCCGCCTGCAATTACGAATGAAAGGTCTTCCAGTAAGGAACAAAATGCCACAACAACCAAATGGGGAAGGTTGATTCTAGTGAGACAGGTCTACACAGCAGACCTGTGAATTTTATTACTTCTTTACTAATTTTCATCCTTCCTCCTCCTTATGTAGAAAACTAAGGAGAGTTTGCTCTACCTCGAGTCTCATTTTTGCAGCTACTTTGTATTACAACTCAGAAGCAAATGCAGGCGAAGATCAGAAATTCCTCTGGTTCTAGTACCCGTCCAAAATACCATGCCTACAGAAACCCCGGAGGTCTCCCCCTCATCTATCTCAAGCAGAGTGGAGAACTCAAAAGTTTCTGATGTCTCTGTAGAGCATTTTTGTGGACAAAGAATGAACAGCTGTAATTCAAAACCACTATGAGACACCAAATCCTAGGGGATTACTTTCTGGACTATTAGAAGTTTGCCCACTGATATTATATACAAAGACAGAGAAAGAATTTAGAAATTAGCTCCTTACCACTGGAAACCAGCCCCTTGGCTGAAAAGATATTATAAAATCAGGTAATCCAAAGTAACAAGCAAGTGCAAAGAATTTAGTATTCCTTCGCATTTCCCAGAAGCTACATTTCAGATGGCAAAGAACATCAAATAAAACCCATATTTAATTCTCAAAACTAGATTTTGAATCCTGTAATCTCAGGGATCTCATTGAAGTGTTTTCAGCTATACAAAAAAAAAAAAAAAAAACTCCTTGAACTGAAATATATTGAAGGAAGCCAAGGACTGTTAAGAAATGGAGGACGCTTTTTTAGACATCATTTTCAGTGCCCCCACACCAAAACCAAACCAAGATAAAAGAGATTAAACTCCTCCAAAAAAACACTGCAACAGGAAATGTATTAGGGAAAGTCCAGACCAAGAGCAGCTGTTTTTACTGTCTATATTTCTCAGTTCCTTTACAAAAGACTTGCTCCTCCTGCTTTTCCCACATGGACCTGTTAAAGCTTATCCAGGGCACCAACAGTTGCAACGATTTCTCTCACATCGCTCCCCTACAATTTGCAATTCCTTAAGCTCGGCTGGTCCCTAAACTAAACTTAACCGCTTCCAGCCTTCAGTTTTCACCAACACTTATCCCTGTGGTCAGAGGTAACCCCATTGGGCCAGGAAATGACACGCAGCAGCAAGCCCTACTTATTGCAAGGGCCTGCTCAGGCAGCCCAGTGCACAGGGAGGCTCTGCAGGGATGGACCAAGCAGTACATTGGGGCAACACTGGTGACAGCACTGAACAAGCAGCCACAGGAAGAAATATTCTCCTTCCTGTTGGTTTTGCTCTTCCTGCTGCTGGGACTGTCCAAAATATGGAGGAATTACAGATCCTTTTTTCTCAGCCTTATACTTTATTTCCTCTTCTTCAACTAGAGGCTAAAGGAAGGAAAAAAATACTGTTAGAGGGAGCAAGAAGCCAGAGGTCTAAGACAGTTTGGGATCCATTCGTAAGAGGGAGGAGACCAAGCATTATGAGGAAATTAATAGTCTGGGACTTCTGCTTTCCTGGTACTTTGCTTCTAGTTCATTAATGTCGATGAGAACAGCATAGGAAAGGGCTGCTATGGGGACAGACAGAAGAATCAATTTCTATTTCATTTTGGGCTTTTTATTTGAAACTAATCAAAAGACCAGAACAACAGCATTTATAAAAGGTATCCAGAATAACAAAGAATCTCCTGTTGATTTCGAGTCACATATTACTCACATACAGAAACTATTCCATTTTGGTAGCTTATAATCACGTGGATCAAAAGGCACCTGCAACGGTCGTGGCTGCACATGCACTGTAGGAGCTACACATGCAAAGGAGAAGTTAGACATTTCTGTGGTTGCTCACCAGGATAATCACTATAACTGAATATATGCTCCTGGTAACTATACACACAACACACAAGTTGCACACGCATGCAGTTTCAAAAACTTGAAGTGTTGCATTCATTGTATCTACGTTGATAACGTTCTATGGAAACACTCATCCACCGAAAACAATAAAAAGAGTGTTAACTTTTTCAAAGATGTACATTTATTCTCACCTGCCCACGGAACATTAAAAAAATATAACAATCCGGTACTTTGTTTCCAAGCTGATATATCGGCAAAATCTCACCATTGTCGTAAGACTTTCCAACTTGAAATGAATGAGAAAGATATTTAAACATAACCTCTAACATCACCTTTTCATATATATATATATATTTAACAACCTGTGACTTCATAAAGATCATTAGAGGATAGGCATTTATTTGAAAAAATTATGCAAATGTTCAAAATTTTTAAGAGCTGGACTAAATTTCCATTAGCTCATTATTACTCCACTAGAGATAAGTGAAAATATTCAAAACACTGGGATTTTTATCATCCTAAACACTTAGAGCTACAGGATTTCATTATACTTCAGAAGAGTCAGCAGATTCAAACCTAGTACAAGACATTTTTATTAGGGTACATAAACAACAAAACGGAAAATATGCTTTCGTCTCTCAAGACCAGATTTTGACATAAGAAATGATTCTTCTTTAGCATAAGAATTTTGCTAGGGCAAAAGCAGTTATTATTATTTCAAAGAAAGACAGAAGTAATAAAATATTTAGATATTGCTGTATTCTGGCAGACCACACCGTAGTTGTATTGCCTTCAGCTTCTCTACTTTGATTTTTGCTCGCAACAGTTCCTCTTCCAGCTGCTGCTTTCTTTTCAAACCATCCCTTTTCTCTTGGACATAAAGCCCAATTCTTCTTTGATTTTCTAATATTATTTGATGCTCTTCTTTCAGCATTTGCAACATCTGCGGGTCATACCCACACATCGGTCTAAAGCGTTCTCCAACCTCGAGCCTAAAAAGCTCGTCTCTTCTTGGAACAGGAGAAGGAGACATCATCACTCTCATGTCAACTGAAGATACTGAGGTTGAAGGAGACCTTTCCATAACGTGCACCAATTGGTGATCTTCCTCTTGCCCTAAGTTCTCACTTTGCTGGGTATCTATAACCAAAGAGGGAGGAGGTTTGACATCCTCTTCCAATTGTAACTCCATCATGACTGTCGCAGGAGGGGGATCCAACACTGCCTGTGGTGAACTGGTACCAGCAACTGTTTCTTTATTGATAACAGCGCTAGAACACACAAAATCATATTTAAGTCATCCATGAAAATCCATTTAAAAAAAAAAGAAATGTATGGTTGTTTCATTTGAGATACTATTCATTGCTATGTTTATGAGTCTATTTCATTACATGAACACTATCTGTACTATCTGTACTCCTCTTTCTTTCCACCACAAACGCACAGATGTTTCTCATGTTCAGGTGCCATCACTACTGAAGGGACAGTAGGACCTATTGGAGAACCACCCTGACAAGTCCTGATTCTGAAACAGGATAAGCAAGAAGGACTATTAGTGATAAGTGAGAACAAAAGCAAAGCAGCAGGAGGTGATGCAAATGCTACAGGAAACAGTTTGTACAGTACAGAGTGTGGGGAGGGAAAAAAGGCATACATTTAGATCTAGTGGACTGTGGTAGAAACACATCTATCTCCCAAACTTATTGCATCTCCTCCTGATCTAATGTGCTCTCTGTTGTAGATTCATACACTTGGATGTAAGTGTGTTTTATGCAAACCAATCACTGAATAAAGTTTAGTCCTGGGACAGAGGCCAGATGATGGCCCTACCAGTAGATGATGGAGTCAAGCTAATTATTGCTCCTTCCTTTGCACCAGTAATCTCACTACTTTTCTAAGCTTCAAGAGGGCATGGAAATGTTTCCATCACAAACAGCGGATAGTCGTGCACAGCACTTCTCCAACTGTTGAGGGTACAACACCCTCTTGACTCATGTGCCTTTGTGTAAAGCCCTGAGTCAGCTGCACCTCAAATCAGGATTTGACATTACTCTGGCTTTGATGATAATAATGGCTCAAGGTGTCCCTGCTTACTTATCCATCAGCTGTGTTTCAAAAGCACACAGTTCTGCACATCACCCCTTTATTCAGGAAATGCTTTAAGCCGAATCAGCTTCTTGATCTGTGTTCCTGTATAGATCCACAACAAAGCTTTCAGCATGGCTGAAACACAGAAACTGGATCACACTGAGCTGGTCCTGCTACCACAGGGAATGCATCATCAGGGCAATGATTCCCTAAAATAGGAGTTGCAACTACTGGACACGGATGCGAGACATTCCCCAACTCTGGAAGAAGTGACCTGCTCAGCTAAGGGCAGTGAGTGGATCCATGATTATTACCATTCACAGAAGAAATTATAGATCTTCCCCAACCCTGAAGGACCTGAGTTGCTATTAAAAGCTGGGAGAGTGGGGGATATTAAGCTTTTTTTATCTCATTTTAAGCCCTACAATTCACAATTCAAGAAACTATCTAATTATTAACACACTGCCCTGGTTAGTGGCAGAGGTGGACTCAACTTCCCAGAAGCAAATTAGGATTTTAAATTTGCATATCCTGCCTTTTGTGTAAATGAACTTTTGCTGTCAATGTTAAGAAGTTAGAAGGTGCCCCATGGACTTCAAAACTCTTGCTTTAAGGGAAATATGTGGCCAAGGTTGCATTTTCTACAGGACCCCGATTTAGGCCCCTATCCATTAAGGTGCAACTTCTGGAATAAAAGCATGAAAGCTTCTCAGTGCTGGGTCAGGCAGTTTTTTAACAGTGACAGCAATATACTTGCCATAAATTAATTCTGCCAACCACCCAAACTATTTTAACTAATGTTTAGGAAAAAAAAATCCATCTGAAGTAGATACCTAAAATAGAGCTT
The DNA here is from genome assembly GCA_003342815.1 of Eudromia elegans. Taxonomy (NCBI): domain Eukaryota; kingdom Metazoa; phylum Chordata; class Aves; order Tinamiformes; family Tinamidae; genus Eudromia; species Eudromia elegans. The sequence continues at coordinate 4,977,171 of PTEX01000003.1, read as the reverse complement.
TTACTTATCGCAGAAGGAAGCATCAGCTACACTTAATTCTATCTATTGTTACCTGAGCTGCCTGTAAAGTGTCAGGTTTAAGATCTCCCTTCCTCCTCACCCCACAAAGCCTCACTTTTTCACCAGACCCCTTTCCCACATCCCTCTCACTGAGCACCAGAAGGCTCTTCTTCCCAGTTACACTTTATTTTCACCACACAGACTTCCACTGCTTTCCCCCAATGCCGACAATAATTCTGGGTTTCCCCGGTTCACAGCCACAGCTTCTAGCACAGCCTCCCTCTTTCTTATTTCCTGGCTTGGAGCCAGCTTGTAGCCTGAGAAAAGTGGAAGCTAGAGCTGGAGAAGCAGGTCACTGACAAAGGGAAACTGCGAGACGGGGAAAGTGAGAGAGGTTAAAGAAAGACAGGCAAGATTTGCTCTAGCATGGATTAGACCCTTCAAAGGAGGAAAAATCCACCTCTTACAGTATAATCCATTAGCAACTAGCAAATTATCAAATATTTAGGTAACTTGGAGTCAGTTTTGTTTGTTTTAAATCAGTCTCTTAAGAGGAAAACAATTAGTGACAAGAAAAAAGGTGAACATGAGAAAAGAAATGCCTGTATGGTGGCTACAAATGTTGTTTCTGACAACTTAACTCGAAGAACGACACACAACAGTTAGCACAACTGGGGGATGGTATTTATAACCCTAGAGGCACCCATGATTCATTACGTTGCATTTAATCACAGGGAGCTCAAAATCACTTAAAGGTGCGACCATGAATTTGGATTCATAGTTAAGTCATATCTTCCACCTACAACCTAAGCCTTACTCTGGTGAGTTGAAGCCCAACACATTAATCAAAATCAGGGGCAAATATAGCTCACAGGGAAAATGAGAATGATCAAATAATGATATATTTGGGCAGAAAAAAAATATATATATTTAAATGATATTCCATTTCTTCAGCACATGGTGATAGGCTGATCCTAGGAACAACCATTTTGGGTAAGCAGCAACCAAGCCAATGCTCCCTGAGTCCTAATGGGCTGCAAAAAACTGCTTAAATCATAGGAGCCGAGCCCTGGAGATCACTAGCTCTAACCATTCATGAAAAGCGTCACTGCTTTTTATAAGCTGATCCACAAGCCAAAGTTCTCACAGGGCTCTCCCCGCTCCCTCCCCCTTGCAGCAAAGTTGGTAGCCAAGACACTGCAACCTTTCTGCGCGCAATTAAAAGCGCCGTTTTGTTCCTCGGGCGCCGCTCCGCCAAGGGCATTCACCGGCGCTCCTTGCGCCACGACCCACACGTATTTTTAGAGCATCTGGCACGCCGGGGTTTAGGCAATTGTTAGTATTCAGCTCAACCAGTGGCACCCTGAATAAAATCCCCCCCTGCGTGCACACGCCGGCTCCTCTCGGAGCACTTAGCCGTGGCACCCGCTACCAAGATATCTGATTAAAATATGGCAAGTTCACTTCCCATTAAGCTGCTAGGGAAAATAATAAAACCCAGAGCGTTCTTAAGATTGGCAGGGAGGGATGTGACCCCCCTTCTGCGCCCTCCCATCTCAGGTTCTGCATCTGCTGGAACCAAGACCTGACCCAGGCATTTTTTGATCCCTCCAGGACCCATAGAGGAGCAGCAGAGTGTTGCGAGCCGGAGCCGAGGGGCGTTAGGCAGCTGTGTGAGAACGGCGGCGTGCTGCCTGCCTGTATTATGTCTGGCTCAAATCTACACACTGTGTCTCACTTTACTGAGCAGTCAAAAAAAAAAAAAAAAAAAAAAACCAAGGAAAACACAAAAAAGGAAAACTTCTGCTGCTGTATCTCTCAGTTTTCTCCCCCTAAACTACCCAACATACAATACTGAACTATTTGGAGTTTAGATTAGCCTGGCTCCAGTTACAGAGCACGACCGTCAGTGCAAGTATGATTTAAAAATACATTTGCACTCACAAAAGGCACTGTGTTGTAGGGAGGGATTTTTAAGGACTGGGATCAGTTGAAATACAACATGCAAACATCACGGTAAATGAGGGAGGGGGGAAAAAAAGGAATAGGAACAAGGTTTCCTTAATCCTATGATCTAACTTTAATAAAGATCTTATATAAACTAGTAATTGTTCCATATGCTGCAAAATGACTGCAGTATTACCTTAAATGGAGGAGAATAGCCATCACTTTGCCAGTGTTTGAATAATCTGCCTATTAAAAGGTAGGGGAGGGGTAGAGGTTGGAGCTACTATTCCCCTTTGATTCCCTCTTAACCCTCACTTTGCAGAGGGTGACAAAGACGCTGAAACAGGCTTTGAACCGGAGTTGAAAAATGAATGCAGTGCTAAGTCACCATTAAGCTTTCCATAAAAACAATAGAAATATTATTCTGCCGCTGCTCCCGATTGGGGGGTGTTCCCTCCTAAGCCTTCTCCTCAGGACATGAACACAAGTTAAGAAAAGCCTTACAGAGTAGGTAGGAGGCGCCATAATTTTCATTCAGGGGAGGAAAAAAAAAAAATATCTCACCTTTGTGAAATGCTCCTGTCTCTTAAACACACATTGGAAATCTGTGGAATCATCTCCACAACTTTCTTGGTTGGCTCGGAAATGCTGCTTTTACAGTCTGAGTAAGTCTCCTTTTGCTGCAATAGCTCCTGTTTGGCATATTCTTTGAGCCTCTTGTACAGCGTGCGCAGGCCCTGTGCAGTGCGAGGAGGGCGATCTACTCCGATGGCATTGTAGTTATCAGCTATGATATCCCAGCATTTGTTTTTTTCCACTATTACAGAATGCTTATTGGTATGTTCCTCGAGAATTTGAACATACGGCTTGACGAGTTTTAGCAAATCGAGCTTTTCAGATAAGGTGAAATTAGAAGATCTGGCCTTCCCGACCATTGTTATCTTTGAATTAAGGAAGCAGCTCCTGAAGCCACCATGCAGTCCCTAGCTCCGCTCAGCTCTTTTTCACAAACAGAAAAAGATCAGGCTTAACTAGGCTAGTCTCATTTAGGCCCACGCCTACAAGGGAGGGTTTATTAAAATTCCTTCAGCTTAAGCTGACGCAGGTTCAGGAAATCTGCTTAAGCCAAGCCTGACCTACATAAGGCTTCAGACTGAAGACGACGAGAAGAAACAAGCAAAAATACACTTTTGTGCGGAGAGCCCTGACACACGCAGGATTTAGAAAACATAAAGGTTTAACGATTAGCACATTACCCAGCTAAAAATTACCTAATTTAGCTTGAGTAACGAGCTCTGACACCCGGCTCC